>MU106353.1:0-134808 GCA_012274485.2 Sinapis alba | reverse complement strand
GGGGACGGGTATGTGTACCCAATGAAGGGGACCTGAGAAGCAAAGTGTTGAAGCAGGCTCACCAATCCCGGTTTTCAATCCATCCAGGAAAGACAAAAATGTATCAGGACCTGAAACGTTATTACCATTGGGAGGGAATGAAGAGGGACACGGAAGCGTGGGTTTCCCAATGCCAGACTTGTCAATTAGTGAAGGCTGAGCGCGGGGTGCCCGGGGGCCTCCTGCAGGAACTACCTTTACCACAATGGAAATGGGATATGGTAACCATGGACTTTGTGACAGGGTTGCCTAGGACCACGGGAAACCGAGACGCCATCTGGGTTATAGTTGATCGACTGACGAAAACGGCCCGCTTCTTACCTATTAAAAAGACCGATGGAGCGGAGGAACTTGCACATGAATATCTAAGGTCTGTGGTCCGCCTACA
Source organism: Sinapis alba (assembly GCA_012274485.2). Classification (NCBI taxonomy): domain Eukaryota; kingdom Viridiplantae; phylum Streptophyta; class Magnoliopsida; order Brassicales; family Brassicaceae; genus Sinapis; species Sinapis alba. The sequence goes on along the minus strand of MU106353.1, from coordinate 134,381 downwards.
TGGTGTACCTGTGAGCATAGTTTCGGACAGAGATCCAAAATTCTCCTCTCTATTCTGGCAGGCGTTCCAGAAAGCATTAGGCACAAAAGTACACCTCAGCACTGCGTATCACCCCCAGACAGATGGGCAATCAGAGAGGACCATCCAGACCCTGGAAGATATGTTAAGATCAAGTGTGATGGAATGGGGCGGAAAATGGGTCGAGTACCTGCCCCTGGTGGAATTCTCCTACAATAACAGCTACCATTCGAGCATCGGAATGTCACCTCATGAGGCACTGTACGGACGACCATGTCGGACCCCCCTATGTTGGACCGAAGTGGGGGAGCGACAGGATACGACCCTGGAGATGATTAAGGAAACGGTCGAACAAGTAGAACTCCTTAAGGATAGACTAAAGGAGGCGCATGACCGCCAGAAAAGTTACGCCGACAAACGTCGGAAAGATTTGGAGTTTTCGGTGGGGGACGAGGTATACTTGAAAATGAGGAACTTCCGAGGAAGCGATCCGAATCGTAAATTAAAGAAACTGAGACCCCGGTACATGGGACCGTATCGGATAAAGGAGAGGATTGGGGCTGTGGCGTACCAACTGGAACTACCGCCAGCATTGGCAGGATTCCACAATGTCTTCCATGTATCGGTACTAAGGAAGGTAGTACGAGAACCTGAGCTGATATTACCACACCCCCCATCTGATGTGCAGCGCAACCTCTCCTTGGTTAGCAACCCAGTGAGAATTATGAGTGAAAAGGTAGTGAATAACCGCGGAAAGAAAACCAAGATGTTATTGGTCCGTTGGGAGAGGGACGGGATCCATGAGGACATATGGGAACCTGAGTCTTGTCTGAGGGCTAGCCAACCCGGGATGTTTGAAAGTGAAGGGGGTCGACGAGTTATGACCCAGAATTCGGGGACGAATTCCCATTTAGTGGGGGAGAATTGTAACATCCCGGGCCCGGCCCAAAATGAAACCCAAGAGCTGGAGGCCCAACTAGAGGAAACCCTAGACATAACCCCTCCCATTTCCTATATAAGGAGCAGCCCTCCTAGGTCTAAGGCAGAAAGGAGACGTCAAGCGAAGCCCTGCCCGAGGAGAGAGCCAGCCGCCGCCGACCAGCCCCCTCCGTCGCCGAGCCCCGCCGTCCGCTCGCCTGCGCCACCGCCGGCCACCACGCGGAGTCCGAGCCGCCGATCCCGAGCCCCCAGCCGTCGCCTCCTTGATTCTGTTTCGTGTAACCATCTTAGATCTGATCTACCAGGTAAACCTTGAACCCTAATCCTTCTCCCCGTCAGAAATGGCAGATCTGATATCTGAACTTCTTCTTCTCTCTTCTGAACCCTCTGAGAATCAGATCCGGAGTGGTGATCACCTTCTTCTCCGCTTTAAGATCCAGATCTACGTCGACCAACAAGCTAAGGTGAGGATCCGGACTTAAACTCATCTGATGTGGAGTAATCCGTCGGGACATAGTCCTTTGTTAACGGGATCTAGATCTCTGGATGTGATTAATGTGTGATGTGGTAATAAAACTAGTGATGCTAGGATGTTAAAGAACCAATGTGTGAAATGAGATTGAGATTGAGATTGAGACCGAGATCGAGATCGAGATCGAGATCGAGATCGAGATCGAGATGAGATCGAGATCGAGATCGAGATCGAGATCGAGATTGAGATTGAGATTGAGATGAGAGTGAGAAATGAGAAATGAGAAATGAGAATGAGAATGAGAATGAGAATGAGAATGAGAATGAGAATGAGAATGAGAATGAGAAAGAGAAAGAGAAAGAGAATGGGAAAGAGAATGAGATGTAAATTAATATCGAGTCAATGAATTGTTTGTAGTCCTGTTTGAGACACCGATAACGGGTGGCGTCTAGAGGTAGGGTTGCCGTGAGAGATCGCCGGATGAGGCACTCACGGCAGAGTGTCGTGAGAGATCGCCGGATGAGGCACTCACGGCAGAGTACCGGAGGGAGATCGCCGGATGAGGCACCCACGGTAGAGTACCGGAGGGAGATCGCCGGATGAGGCACCCACGGTAGAGTACCACGAGAGATCGCCGGATGAGGCACTCGTGGTAGAGATGAGAACCACAGGTAGAGCGCCGGATGAGGCAACCGTGGTAGCCACAGGTAGATCGCCGGATGAGGCAACCGTGGTAGTAGGGGCGCCATAAGATTGAGTCAATGCCGAGTCGTGGCATAATTATGGCTATTAGGACCGGGGTGGCAGACAGTGCCAGAGAGAGTGCCAACGAGCTGCAACTCGGATAGCCATTTAGGAAGCTGGGGGACAGTCAGCGAACGTAAGATCTCCCAGGAACCGCCGCTACGGGGAGGGACACCGTAGCGTGCAATAGGTCCTTACTTGTTTTGGTGTCTAGGTTGTGTGTTGCATAATAGAGCTTGTTAACCTATGACTGTGGTGATTGATTGCTTTCCTTGAGATGAATTTGTGGGTTCCTGGAACCCACCCTCACTGAGTAAACCATACTCACCCCTCTCCTTTCAGGTACGGCCGAGCGAGCGCAGGAGTAGAAGTCCGTATGGTGCAAGGGTTTGGGTGTATTCGAATTATTTTCGGGTTTTTCAAGGATTTAGTTGGTGTTTTTCATTATTATGTTTGAACTCGGTGATTTGTAAGACAATTCGGTTTTTCTCAATAAAGGTGTTTGAGAGAATTGTGAATGAGTTGAGGTTACAAGTAAGATCCTAGGGACTGGGATGTCACAACTACAACCGTTAATTACTTGGTCGATGGTCCCGTGGGATCGAGCTACTCTTGCGTTGGTGAACCCATTGCTCAGACCGGTTACCCTAGCCGTGGCTCCCCCAACATCCGTGCGCCGCCGCTTCAACCGCCACAAAGTCGCGATGGTGACGCTTCACTGCAGCGTTTGGATCACACTCTACGGTTACCCATTAACCGGTTTCAAGATCATCACTCATTCTGAGCTTTAACATATTTTCTCTGTTTTTCTTTTATGTTCCTTTGTTTTGGGTATTTTCTTGTTCTCTTGTTTTGTTTGGTCGTCAAGAAAGTAGGGGATCTTGAAATGTCTAAACACCTTGGATCCGAAATGTATTATTACCAGATGGCCCACGTATTGTGTTATTTTTTTCTTCTTGTTGTAGTTGTCGAAGTTTTAGTTGAAATCATTTATGAAATGTATCGTATTGAGTCACAGATACCAAATGATGTTAAAAAAAATCATTTAAAGAGTAAAATAAACAAGTTAGAAAAGAAGAGGGACCCTATGGGGGTATGTGCTATAGGATAAAAATTAAAAGGTGAATGTTTAACAAAGTTTCCGTTTATGGATACACAAGGGAAGTGATTAATCTAAGCAAAAGCTTTTGATTATAGAGAACAACGAGAGGACAGAGGAACCGGACAAATGGGTCAGAGAGAGAGAGAGAGAGAGAGTTCATAATATATGATACAATGTGTAGGGAGATTGGAACAGCCTTTATCTCAGCTCAGCTACAACTCTCAGCTACTTTGGCCTGAAGCTAGCTATGAGAATTGGGGATTGGAGGGAATTAGTTTGTGGGTTTTGGTTGGTTTGTTCCAAATAAAAATTATAAAGGAAGTTCCAAATATATGTACATTACTTGGATGAACGATGTGTTTAGAGATTACTTGGATCGCTTCGTGATTGTGTTCATTGACGATATCCTTATTTACTCCAGGAGTTGGGAGGACCATGGCCGGCATATACGAATAGTCTTAGATAAGCTAAGAGAGCAAGGATTGTATGCCAAGCTCAGCAAATGCAGCTTTTGGCAGAGAAAGATAGGATTTCTCGGCCATGTGATTTCAGAGGCAGGCGTAGCTGTGGACCCAGAGAAGATAATATCCGTCACGAAGTGGCCGACGCCGGGCAATGCAACCGAGGTTCGTAGTTTTCTCGGTTTAGCGGGATACTATCGGAAGTTTGTACCAGGGTTTGCAACAACGGCAAAACCGCTCACCCGGCTCACTAGCAAGGATGTCAAGTTTGAATGGACGGAGTCATGTGAGAAAGGATTCAGGGTTTCTCGTTCATTACTCTTTTTTAAGATATAAATAGAGTAACCTCTTCAATGTTGAACTAAGCTTCTAAAAAATTTTGGAGAACTTCTATGTCATCTCATAGAGAGATAGAGTAAGCTAGAGATAGATGTGTTATTCTATGCTTAGCTCTTAGCTATGTTCTTCTTTTGTACTTCTCTTTGTACTCTCTCAAATTATTTAATCGGGACAGAAAAAGTGAATAATCTTGTAAATCACATTAGAAATATTTTTCCATACTATAAAGATGTTGTGGATCGCATATGTATCCTAAACGTAGTGGTGCAGCCGTGAATTGTATAAACAATTCTTATGTCACGGACATGTAAATCATTGAGTAGTGTCAAGACATGATTGAAGGATCAATCCCCTACAAACATGTTTCTATTGGTTCTGTGATTTCATGGGTTTAGCATTATGTAACTGTACGGGAATCAATTTGAGGATGCATATTTATATTTAAGTAATGCAAATAACAGAGATGGGTCTGTGCGTACGATTACGAAGCAACATGTGATGAGTACGAATCCCTCATTGTCTTTACGCATTTATAGTATAGAAGGATACACATGGACATATATATCAAAATTAATTTAGTGTTACTCCACGTACTATGTATGTTAATATTTTAGGTGAATCTATATGTGTATGGTGATCATATATTTACTGTAGTTCGCCATGTGAAATAAGATTTTATAATCTCAGATGGTTTATGTTTATGATCGGATGCAAAATTTATAAAATCATATATGAAACAAATCTGCAGTAGTTTCTAAAAAAATGTGCATTTACAAAGTATTAGACTGTTTGTTGATGTTAAATCCTTGTTGTTAAACCAAAACATTATTTGTAGAAACACAAGTAAAAATTCTATAAATTAATAGAACTAAAACCATAATATTTTATTAATATATAAAATTAATAATTAAAAATCTATTTTGAATATATATGCATATATATATATATATTGATTACTTTTGTTTACAATAAGAAAAATTGAAATATCTGTTTTACAATTTTATTCATTGATCAATTATTATAAATTAGTTTTGATTTACAAATATACTCCCTCCGTTTCAAATTAATTGTCGTTGTAGAGTAAAATTTTCGTTTCAAAATAAGTGTCGTTTTATAGTTTCAATACAAAATTTATTGATTTTTTATTCTAATTTATTTTTCTATTGGTTGAAATGTGGTTATGTGTATTGGTAGTTGTGTTTTTATTTTGGAAATATGTAAAATTAAATGTTTTCTTAATATGTGTGTCTAAGCCTAGAACGACAACTAAAATAAAACGGAGAGAGTATATTTTAGAATATAAATATATTTTAAAATGCAACTCTAACTCTACCAATAATACCAAAATACTTTGAAATAATAATCACACTTTTCTAGATATTGGAAATCACGCAACATAAATCAATTTATTTCCCTTCTCCTCCATTTTTTTCTCCAATCTTTCTCTTCAGCAAACAATTTTTTTCGTAGATCTTGTCCCCTATACCGTTTGGTCTCCAACGTCTTTATCGGTGTCGTTGGAGGGTCCCCCTTTTTCTGTTGTTTTTTGATTGGAGCTTCATCTACGGGATAGTGGTGTTTTGTTACATAGATGTGGCAGTGTTTGAGTTTCTTGAAGTTCTGACGGCGTCTTGGTGGTGGTAGTTTCGGCGCAACGACCATGCATGCTCAGATCATTAGAGGATAGGATCCGCGGAAAAATGACCAATTAAATCCTAAAGTATATGAAATTGACAATTTTATTCCTCAACTATCACGTACGTAAAATAATTCCTCAAGTCTTAATTGACTTAACGAAATTAAACCTATAATTAGTCCACGTTTAAGATTTAACAGAGAACGTTAACCCACAATTTTGTCTTCTTTTAATCATCTCCTTCCCCCAAATCGAACAACATGAACCCTAAATTCATTTAGAAAACAATTAGAGAGAGATATCTTGTGATTCTTGATGAAGCGACTAAAAATTCCATTCCGAAAACCTCAGAAAGATCCAGCAACCATTGAAGAACCTGCAACAATCTCTGTCGCAAACCCCGTATCAGAACCTATGGAAGACCCCATCTCAGAACCAGTAACAGAGACTGAAAGGTATTTCATTTTGTCTGTGTGTAATGCTTGATTTATTGTTTCTTCTTGTGATTTTAATTTCGATTATGTTCTTTGCAGAGTAATTGATCCAGAAGCTGGTGAGAGTGAAGGAGAGTATGAAGGTGGGATTGTGGAATCAGATGGTAGTGAAAGTGTCGAGGGAGATGATTGCGAAGTTGTCGTCGAAGATACAACAGGATACAAAGAGACAATGGATATGGCTGATGTAGAAGAAGAGAACGAGCCTGATCTCGTCGAAGTGAGAGTATGCGAGAACTTAGAAGAACACTTTGGAGATGTTGCTAGGGAAGATGATAATGAGAACTTGGATGAAGATGGTGGATTTGATATTTGGGACGACGATGCTATTCCAGACCCGTTATCGGATTCAGATGCAGAAGAAGTAGAGGGTGTGGCATTTAATCATGGAGAGACAGTTGATGATCTCTTAGCATTAGGGAAGACATTTAACAATGCTGATGAATTCAAGTACGCACTCCTCAGGTATTCTCTAAAGACACAATATGATATCACAATGTACAAATCATCCTCCGTCAGGCTTGGTGCAAGGTGTACTCAATACATGGGAGAAAAGTGTCCATGGAGAGTTTACTGCTCATTTGAGAAAGGAAGAAACAAGTTGATGGTGAAGGTGTTTATCAATGAACATATTTGTGTAAGGTCCGGTTACACTATGCTACTGAAGAGTGGTACTATTGGTCAATTCTATGAAGAACGGCTTAGAGTTAATCCCAAAATTAAACCAAAAGAGATGGAAGCTGAAATTAAGAGGGAATACAACATGATTGTTAGCGTTCATCAGTGTAGAAGAGCAAAGAAGAATCTTGCAAATAAGAGGAAGGCAAGTCATGAGGCTCAGTTTGCTAGATTATGGGATTATCAAGAAGAGATATGCAGTTCTAATAGAGGATCTACTATGGAGATTGAGACAATCCCCGGACCAGTACCTGGTAGCTTGCAAAGATTCAACCGGTTGTATGTGTGTTTTGCTGCATTAAAAGAAGCTTGGAAGCTATCATGTAGACCAATAATAGGATTAGATACTGCCTTCATGAAATGGGATATCAAAGGTCAAATGTTAGCTGCAGTGGGTAGAGATGGCGATAACCGAATCTTCCCTATTGCATGGGCAGTGGTTGAGGTAGAAGATAAACCAAATTGGTTATGGTTTATTCAGCTACTGAAAAAAAGACATTGGACTTGAAGATGGAACAAACATAACAATCATCTCAGATAAGCAAAAGGTAAATGTTTCATGAGTTCTTGTTTTAATAATAAATATGCAATCTCATGAGTGCTTGTTGTGCTTCTTACAGGGTCTTATGAATGCGGTTCATGATGAGCTTCCAAAACCTGAGCATAGAATGTGTGCTAGACACATTCTCGAGAACTGGAAGAAGAGTAACAAAGATATACAGCTTGAGCGTATGTTCTGGAAGATAGCTCGTAGTTATACAGAGGAGGTTTTTGAAGATAACTTAGAAGCTATGAAGAAATACAATCAAGGTGCGTATGATTCACTGTTAGCTACTGAACCAAAAGCATGGTCTCGAGCTTTCTTTAAACTGGGTTCTTGCTGCAACGACAACTTAAACAACTTGTCTGAGTCTTTTAATAGAAATGTTAGAGAGCCTAGAAGGAAACCAATGATAGATTTCTTAACTGATGTGAGGAGAAAATGCATGGAGAGAAATGCTAGCAGAAATATCTTAACTAACAGGTGGAAGAAGAAGTACACACCAAAAGCAGATTTAGAGATTGAAAAAAATAGGCAAAAAGCAAAGGACTGCATAAGATACAGAACTGTTGGAGATGTGCATGAGATTGACTATCAAGGTGATGCTCATCGTGTTGATATGAGGTTGAAGACTTGTGGATGTGGATACTGGCAGTTGAATGGCATCCATTGCATGCACGCTATGTGTGTGATTACAGGAACAAAACTAAATCTCGATGATTATGTGTCTGAGTACTACTTGGCATCCAACTGGAGATAGCTGTACGCGAAGGGAATGAAACCAGTCCAAGGTATGAAGCTTTGGAAAAGGTTGTATCGCTTACCTATTTTACCTCCACCATCTCGAGGAAACAAAGAGCGGCCTAATAACTATGCGAGGAAGAAAGGTCCTCATGAGTCTACTACTAACAAGAACAAGTTAACTCGCCATGGTCGTGTTGGAACATGTTCCAAATGCAAAAAAGGACATAACAAGACAAGATGTCCTAATCAGGGTGCACCTCCTCCTGCAAAACGTCCAAGAGGCCGACCAAGAAAGCATCAGGTTTGTTAACTTGCTTTTGTAGTTGTTTTGATTGTTTTTTTATTGTTCTTGTTGTTGATTTGCTTTGTCTCTTTCTAGGTAGAATCATTGGAGCATGGTTCGTCACAAGCTGGATCTAGTCAAGCTTCTCAACCAAGATCTTCTCAAGGCATATTCGGTTTCTCTACCTAAATTTCAAGATGGCTCAACCCAAGCTCTCTTTCATTTCGGTTTTATGTTGTGTTTTTTTAATCTCAGTTGGTTTCTCATTTTCTGCTTGTAATACAATTGTATGACTTTATATTATGCAAATTTCACATATTTCATATTTTTTTGTCTACTATAGTCTATAAAAATCTAACATTCATCTTAAGTAATCTGAAAAGTCTTTTACATTCATAAATAAACTTAAAAAGTCTTACATTTATAAAACATACAACAAGCATAACTCAAAGATCTTATTTGTTTCCTTCAGCTTCAAAGATCAGGTGGTACACAATTACAACTACCAGAATACAAAAACACAAAGCAAGAACAAGACACTTCATCTTTGATTTCTTAAGCTCAGTTTTGCATTGAAGAACTTCTTCTTTGACATTTTGAACTTCAACCCGTAATTCATTCACTTCCATTCTCTCAACCCTTTGTAACAGATCTTGCACTTCTTCATACATCCCATCTTCAACCCACTTAAACTAATGACCATCCTGCAAGGAACTCGTTTTGAAGATAGTGAAGAATGAAGAAAAAAAAACTCTTTTTAGCTTACCTGTCGCGAGGCAACACAACGAAAATAAGGACGCCCTGGATTAGAAATCGACTTTGATGTGTAAGTTGTAACATCACTACGACACACACACTTTGCTGGAAACCCCCTTTTCCAATTCAAAAACCTAGATGGATTTCCAAGTGAACTTGTGCAATTCAAAGAGTTCTCCTCCTACACTCCAACAATTTCACTATCCATCATTTAAACATTCACATGATATAAAATCTCTATAAACACAAAAGAATTACTTACAGGGTGTAGTGACTTATACAAAATTGGTTCTTTCTCTGAGCAATGTTCCTTGTTCTTCATGAGATTCTTCATACTCAGATAGAGAAGAGATTGTTGTTTAGTAGAAGGATTCACCGCAATAAGCTCTCCAGTCATCGTCAAAATCGATTTAGGGTTAGTAATTTTCGATTTGGAAGAGAGTTGGGGAAGAAAATGATTTAAAAGAGGGCCAAAAAATTAAATTAACGATCTCTGTTAACTATTAAACGTGGACTAATTACGTGTTTAATTTTGTTAAGTCAATTAATACGTGAGGAATTATTTTGCGTACCTGATAGTTCAGGAATAAAACTGTCAATTACAAATACTTGGGAATTAATTGGTCATTTTCCCTAGGATCCGCCTGGCTGGTTAATTAGGGATAATCGGTGCGACCGCTCCGGACCCAAGTCCGTGCCTCCCCCGTATATTAAAAGTTAAGAGATTCGATTTTTTTAAAAATACATATTTTTACATAGAAAAAAAAATTAATAGAATTGAAAAGGGTCAAAAAATATTTTATATGTATAGTAACTCTATTTGCATCACAAAATATAGAATATTAAATAAATATAAATTTTAAAAGATAAAAAATTTTTGCCCTAAAACCTTTAATTGGGTTAAACCGGCCTTGAGGATCCGATGTCATGTTTCCTTTTGGTTGTGCAGCGCTCTGCCCTTCTTAGCAACCTTCTGAGTTTTCTTGTAGTAGATTGTCGGTGGAGGGGGAGGTAAGGACTCGTTACACTGGTGGTTGTGGTGAGAAGATGGAGGTGCTTAAACTGTTTGGCCTGATGAGTAAGTATGATATTAAGAGGACGACGGCGGATCTTGAAAAGGGTTTTCCAAGTGGCTGATTACGACAATGGTAAGAGACGACCGGATCAGCACCTTCGCCGCCTTTCTCCCCTTCTTAACCCTTGCGGTGAGTCTTTCTAGTTATAGTTCTCCGCTTATTTTTTGTTTCTTGTTTCCTCAGGTTATCGTTCTGTCAAGTTTTCTTATTTTCCAGTCCTTTTTATGTTTCGGTTTCTATTTCTCTTCATGGTGGCTCATGTGTTTCCAGTCTCGGGGATGGATGTTTGCTTGCGTCGGCTTTACTTTGAGTGAAAGCTAGAGTTTCCTTCGGTCTGGACTTGATTTTTTTGTGGATCTGTGTAGGTTAGGCCCACTATGTAGAGCTCATTAGGGTATCTATCGGACCTTTGTAGTTTTTTTTTAAAAAATCTGTTTTTTCACCAACTATGTTTTAAAAACCAAATTTTTTATATAAAAAAACTTTTCAAAAACATTTTTTTTTTTAAATTGACTTTGAAGAAAACATAATAATATATTCTATGTAATTATCTTATTCAGTTGATATTACTTTATGATATTAATAGAGCCATATATTCATATAGAATCTCTTAAATTTCATTCTCTAACTAGGTATTTTATCTGCACATACATGCATAATTATCTTACAAAATACTTATTAATACATATATTATAAATTTTTAAAACAGCATGGTAAATTATTTTTATGTTCTTAATCATTTAGGCAATTCTCCCAAATAGTCTATTTTTAAGTTTTTGTCACAAAAGAGTCCTTAAGGAAAACAAATGATCAAAATATTCCATTAAAGAAATAAAAAGACTCATATATCCTAGATATACAAATACAAAAAATAGAAAAAAAATCATTTTCAAATTATTTGTTTTTAAATTCAAACTTTTTTATAAAAAAATTCACAATTTTTTTTAAAACTTCAAAAATGCTTTTTGAAATTATTTTTAAAAAATTTATTTTCATTTAAAAAAAAATAAAAATAAAAACTCAATCCCAAAACCTTAATCCCAAACTTCATCCATTAACTCTAAACATTAAGTCTATATTAGTTAACCTAGAGGTATAAGTGTATATTTACATCCTTAATAAAACATTTTGGTCATTTTGCTTCTTAGATATTATATTTGTGACAAAAAAATTATAGCTATATGAGACCATTTTTCTAATCATTTTCTAATCTTCCATATAATCTTCGTCTTTTTGAACACTAACAGAATGTATAAGACTATGAGAACATACTTATATATCAAACATCTTATGTATAAAGTAGAATAAGAAGGTGAACATTCGTCTCTTTTCATCCTTTTTTACGTAAATGAAATTACCAAAAAAAACACAAAACCAAAATTGACTACTTTCAGACTTTTGTGTGACTTTTTTATTATAAAAGCTTTCAAATGTTGATTGACAGTGTAGCCTAGCTACAAGATCTTTGTCAAATGATGTGGATTCCCTCTAATCCATCCTCCAATTATTTTTGTTTGTCGGATTGGATAGAGTTTGCTCATAGATGCTTGATTAGATCATGTGGTGATTTGTTTTTATGTGGCTTTATATCTAGGTATTCAGTGGTCACTTTCGACTCAACTGTCTCTAGAAGTGTTTAATAGAATCAAAGTGGTTTTTTCCTTGTCGCTTTATAGGATTATTGTTACTTGGTCTTGGAGGTGTTTCCTCATTGTTATAATAAATAACTCATTCAATGCATTCAATCCACATATTTTTTTTTTGGATTCTTAATGAAAAATAACATATAAATTTACGTTAAAAAGATGTAGATTTTGGATCAAAATCTTCCTTAATAATTACCAAGTCTTTGTTAGGCAACTTGGTTTTAAATCAAGAACTTCTTGTAGTGGTGGATCAAAAAGAAGTTCAATCATTGAAGACATTAAAAACAATCACAACTCCTAACATATCAACAAAATAACATCAACCAATAAACATTAAATATAACAACAATTTAGATCTTACAAACAGTGAAAAAAGCAATACATTTGTATTTTCATACACAAATAAATCGAGCAAGACATACAACACATGATGCTTCATTAGATTTAAAGGAATCTGATATTGGCTTTGTATATCCAGACACAGTGTACATGTTAAATATGTATCACTAAATTTTAAAAATTCAAATCACCATCATGTTATCAAAATAAAATTATGTAAAAGTAAACGTTGAGTAAAACTTACATTATGTCACAAATAGTTAATTCTTACTTAATTTTTAAAAAAAATTCTTTTGCCATGAGATCTATACTAACATAGATATATACTAACATAGAGTCGACATCCTAATAGTTTCTCTATATTAGCACTTACATATTATTATAATAAACATATATTACAATAAATATCACTTACATGTTATCTATACTATTATTAAATTATAATAAAAGGTAAAATAATCACTTATGTTAACCTTATGTTATTTGCCATGCATGTTTTTGTTTAATGGTTTGTACTCGTTTTAGTTAGAATTGTGTCTTATTCGTTAAAATTATAAAGTTAAGCAGAATAGTTATATATATAATTATAAAGTTCCTAAAAGTAATAATTTTGAAAAATAATATTATTTAAATCAATAAATTAGTGAATCAGTTAAAAACTAAAAAATTATATGACAAATAAATTAATGAGTAAGTTAAAATTACTTAAATATGAAAATAAGCAAAATAACTTAAAATCATAGACAAGATGTTTATATAAGTACAAAGTTTGAAAAATAATATTTTTTGAAAAAATAATATTTTTTGAAAAAATAATATTATTTAAATCAATAAATTAATGAATAAGTTAAAAATTTTAAATTATTAAAAATAAGACATTATATTTCAAGAATACAACTGTAGACTTTTATTTTTGCAAGTTTTCTATTGAAAAATCAAGTTTTTTTAAGAAGAATTCATTCCCTTTCAATATATCACTTCATTATGTATATATGATTTTTTTTCATTGTTCATGATTTCCCGAGGTTAACAGTATGTGTGCACCACCAAATTGATTTTTCAACTTTCACAGTGATTCCATATTTATACATTTCCCTATATTAAAACATATTTAGTCAATCAAAGTAACAGAGATGGGTTGATTTGATTTTTTTAGATATCATCAAAGAAAAAACAGAAGTGAAGCCCTCGTGAAGACATCAGTGATGTTCGTTTGGTCGCCGCAGGTATTTGCGTCTGCGTTAATAATCTTGTTCGTTTCATTGACGCGGGTACTTGCGCCTGCATCAAAATGCAGCATTCGGCGTCAAAGAAAAGTTGACGCTGAAAAAACCTGCGTATGGCGTCAGCGTCTGGCGCCAGCAACGTCAGCGTCTGGCGCCAGCAACATCAGCGTCAACGTCTGCGGCAACCAAACGAACAACAATCGGCGTCAGCATCAGCGTCTGCGGCAACCAAACGAATAACAATTGACGCAGCCGCAGACGTCGATGCTGACGCTGACGTCGATACCTGCGACAATCAAACGAACAACAATATCGTCATCAATTCCCAAGCTCAGGTAGCCATCGGAATGGCAGCCAGAGGTGTAACTTTCTTTCCTCCACCTTGTTTTCCCTTTGCCCTCTCCTTCCTTCCTTAATCCTATGTTGATATGGCGGATCTCTGAGCTATCGAGACTACTTCCAACGTTTCGTCGAGGAAGATGGCCATGAGCTCGGTCACGGCTTCGTGTGGACAAATGGTGAGACCTAATGAAGACAATGGAGGTGAGGTGACTTTCCCCTTTTGTGTTCTATGATGGAGCCCTCGACGACGGTACGTGACAATGGCGAGACGTCTCCTCGACCTTGGATCTACTTGTCCCTTCGATTGGGAGACGGCTGGAGGAGTGGTGTAACGGACGATGGAAATAAGCTGTCCTTCTTCGAGGCTCGGAGATGACACACGGTGAGGGTCATGTCGACGGAGCTAGTAACCGAAGGTGTTGCTGCAGGTATCGGCGTCAGCGTCAGCGTCAACGTCTGCGACAACCAAACGAACAACAATCGGCGTCAGCGTCAGCGTCTGTGGCAACCAAACGAACAACAATTGACGCAGCCGCAGACACCAACGCTGACGCTGACGTCGATACCTGCGGCAATCAAACGAACAACACTATCGTCATCAATTCCCGAGCTTAGGTAGCCATCGGAACGACAGCCAGAGGTGGAACTTTCTTTCCTCCACCTTGTTTTCCCTTTGCCCTCTCCTTTCTTCCTTAATCCTACGTTGATATGGCGGATTTCTGAGCTATCGAGACTACTTCCAACGTTTCATCGAAGAAGATGGCCATGAGCTCGGTCCCGGCTTCGTGTTGAAAAATGGTGAGACCTAATGAAGACAATGGAGGTGAGGTGACTTTCCCCTTTTATATTCTATGATGGAGCCCTCGACGACGGTATGTGACAATGGCGAGACGTCTCCTCGACCTCGGATCTACTTGTCCCTTCGATTGGGAGACGGCTGGAGGAGTGGTGTAACGGACGATGGAAAGAAGCTGTCCTTCTTCGAGGCTTGGAGATGACACACGGTGAGGGTCATGTCGACAGAGCTAGTAACCGAAGGTGTTGCCTTTACGGATGAAGTGACTGAGATCCTCATCTCAACATCAGTGACAATAGTGTGGGCATGTTGGTGGTATGGTCTTTGCAATTCTTGGATTTGCGATCTGGTATACCAGTCCTGATGGAGTAGTCAACGTTTAACTTTTACTATGGTCATGTGGTTAGGTTTCAGACTATGAAGCATTATAGTGAGAGTCTAAAGGGTGAAAGTTTGGTTGAAATGCACATGTGGTGTGGTGAGGTTCGATTAGCAGAGTGTATTCGTAGAGTGGTAGGTGCATTGATCGCTTATCGATTCGGTTTTTAAGCAGTGTATCTAAAGAGTCTGTATATAAAGTCTCATCTTGGTTGGGAATGTGACTGGGCTTCTATCTAGGAGTAAGTGGATGCGAAGCGCGTCTGTATCCGAAGGTTGTATGAATCGAGTAGCGGTTTTTCTTGTCGGGTAATGAAGTCGTAGGGTTTTGGTTCTTGAATGGTATCGTTTGGCGTGTGTGTGCAACAGCGATAAGTCGTGGTGCAAAAGATGGAGATTATCATGTGGCGGACTATAGCAGCAGTGATAATTCCCTATTATTGGCCTTTACAAAAGTTTAAAATCTACTAAATTAACTTTTCGATCGCTCTCGGATATTTTTAGCCTTTATCTAGTAATAATGTTAATTGTTGTTTTCTTGTTTTGGTATTCGAAGTTTTTCCAGTGTAGATTTTAGTTGCCGCCTTTATGTGAGCTCTCATGTATGTGGAGTGCTCACTCATCTCCTAATTTATGTTTTAATTCGTTTCGGTATAGGTTTTAGTAGCCGCCTTCATTTGGTTCTTATATGTTCTTTTGGAATGAAGTGAAGTATTTTCTTGGGAAAAAGAAAAAATCAAAGTAATAAAAGTAGATGTGATTTGAGATGGACACGATCTCATTAAGAAACATTAATCAGCCCCCAAATTTTAAATATTTGTCTCGCTATATATAGTTAACCTAGCCTAGTTAACCCAAACCGGTCGTCTATCAGTAGCCCGACCTGATTGGACATTTTTTATTATGTAGCTTGGCCGATCCTAGTTATGAATTTATTTTACTATTATATTGTTTGTTTTAATTCTTGATTTTAGTCTCTCGGGTTCTGTCAACTCAAAAGTATCTTGACCAAATAATATAAAATTATATTTTGGACGAAAGAGCTGTGAATAATTCCATGGCAATGCCGTATAACAACTTAACAAGGTACCTATTACACTTTTGGGTTTTCATGTTGAAATCTATGCTATCCTTATTTCCATTAACCATACCACCTCACTCTTTTTCACTCATGATCTGCAAAAGAATGGCGATGTTCGTGTTGTACAAATTCGTTCAAGTGACAATTTGGCTGACTTATTCACCAAGGCATTACCTACTGCTACTTTCAAGAAGCTGGTTCATCTTATTGGATTACGTCGTCTCAAGGATCTTGACGTCTGTATACATGAGGGGAAGTAATTGCGCGCTGCACTCTTTTTCCCTTAACCATATTTTTCCCATTGAGTTTTCCTGGTAAGATTTTTAACGAGGCAGCATCTTACGCGTATAATAGATATCAAGGGGAAGTGTTATATTTATTGTGATGTCGATTATAGAAAGTCTTGTTCACCAAGATTTACTTGTACTTCGTCACCAAGCAAAACCCTATTCTTGTATCCCTATATAAGGAGTTCATTATTCATTGAATAAGACACACAAATTCCTCTCTTCTTTTCTCTACTCAAAACACCTATTACACTTTTGAAAACAGGTTTTCATGTTGAAATCTATGCTATCCTTATTTCCATTATTTTAACTATATATATATATGATGGGAGTAATGAATCTTCGAAGAAGTTTATCACCTCTGCATGTTGAATATGAAGCACTAATGTAATTTTCGCGACGGATTATTCTCAATTAATGAAGATGACAAACTTTTTCTACTCATCTGGAAGAATTCCGACGTAGTAAGATTTTCTTCCCTGGTATCCGGATCCGATATATTCCAAGAGCACAAAACACTATAGTGGAAAAGCTTGCACGTGGTGCGAAAAATTCTCTTTCAGCTATGTTTTATGTCGATTCCACCTCTCCGGTTTGGTTTCCCGTAAAACCAACTACTTATTTTAGATGTTGTTGTCAAGAAACACTCTGCTAAAACATGATTATTCCTGAATTTTTTTTCTCTTTACTGAAAAAGTATTTTTCCCAAAAAAACTTAAATTTACAAACAAACAAAAAAAATAAGTCTCTTTAGCATTATAATAGAACAATTTTTAAATTATTTATTTTTAATAAAACTTATAAATTTATGCAAATTTTATTGAAATGGTTCAACAAATAAATATCCACGTTTTCAAAAATAGTAATAGCTTCTAAATAGAATAGGGATAGAAAAATAGTGTAAATTGATGATTAAAATACAATACAAATATATGACAAGAGAAACTTATTTTCAGTTTAAAATCGACAATTCATATCATTAGTGCATTTCAATAATAAAAAAAATATTATTATTCAATATAGAATATCTATACTATCAAATCACAAATATCATCTTTAAATCTAGGGCAATTCTCTTAAATAACCTTTTTTAAGTTTTTGTCACAAAAATAATCCTAAAAAAATAAAATGACCAAAATAGCATTTTTTTTTGAAATTTTCATTTTTTATTTTATTTTTGAAATTTGAAACCCTATCCCCAAACTCACCCTTTTACTCTAAACCCTAAAGTCTAAATTAGTTAACCCTAGGGGTATAAATGCATATAAATAAAAAAATTAGCTTCTAAAAAAAAACTATTGTGGTCATTTTCTTCCTTAAGAACTATTTTTGTGAAAAACAAACTAAAAGGGGCTATCTAAGGGAATTTCTCTTAAATCTATTTCGAACAATACTACATTTTGAAAAAATGATAATAATATAAAAACTCAATTATAAAGATTCAAAACAAAATTCATGGTAATTTTAAATCAGTTTTGGATCAATAAAAGAAAAAACAAACATACGCTTTTTAAGCGCATGTCAAAAAATCTAGATTTAGATTATATTTTTTTGTTGTGTCTGTATATTTTAATGCCGTAAAAACTGGTAGTAAGTTTGAATTTTTAAAATAATTTACTTCTAAAAAGGATATTAATGGTTTAGATATTTTATAGTAAAAATAAAATATTATAACTTTAAAAATCTTTAGAAGTTAAAATAGATTACCGTTAGATCTAAAATGGAACTTAAAGAGATTTTGTGGGGCTTATTGAAACAAAGATTTGAAATAATTCATGATTTAGGTAAATCCGAGAATATCTGAGATTTGAATAAATTTTTGTTACAAGTTTTATAAGTTTGTTACAAGTTTTATGGGTTATTAAAAAAAATCAGAGTTTTTGAAAAACAAAAATATTTAAAGCAATATTTTTATTTAAAGTAATATTTTATTTTAAAAATTAATATAATTTGATTTTTTATTGTTTTAAGAAATATATAAAGTTTTTAAAAATCAATTTGTTTTCATTTCAAACAGTTTGATTTTCTTTCTGAAGAATTTTCAAAGTTTTTGAAAAAAAACTAAAAATTTCTTTAAAGTAATATTTTTATTTTTTTGGATTAATATAATTTGATATTTTATAATTTTATGAAAAATATAAATTTTAAAAATTGATTTTCAAATATATTTTTTCATTTTAATCATTTTTTTTTTTTAAAATGTGAAGATTATTTTATTTTTTGAAAAAGTTTCAAATACTATCATAAAAGATGGTATTTCGATGCAATTTTTTTTACTATGAAATACCATTTAAATTCCAACAAATCTCATTTGATTGGTTTTGTTGACAAAATATATATTTTACAATAAGTTTGAATTTGGGAGAATTTATACAATTGACTAATCCAATAAGTTTACATTTCACATAGAATTTATGAATTCTAAATACAATAAGAGTGGATTTGAAAAAAAAAAATGAAATCCTCTTAAATCTTTGATCCAATAAGACTCCTTAGTGTTTAAAAATTAAAAATTTCATGTGACATCCATAAAGATATTATTTATTAAAAAAAAAATTTATTTGTATTGTAGCTTTATTTTCTTAGAAAAAAATAAAAAATTATAATAGTAAACATTTGTAAACATTTATCCTAGTTTCACAATAATTAAATTTTATTTAGGTTTAGTTAAATTTAGTAAAATTAAGAATGTATTTTTAGAAATTACAATTTTGTATATTTTATATTTATGTTTAAGGATTACATTTATCTTATATATATATATATATATATATATATATATATATATATATATATATATATATATATATATGTTTGTGTGTGTGTGTGTATAAATTTTATCAGAATTTGATTTTCTATTTTTTTTGGTTAAGATATGTATCATAATGATAAATTTAAAATAATTTATTAATCTAATTCCATATTTTTGTTGCGGCTAATCCCTAATTAATTCAAGAATTTAGAAACTCAATTACTCACTTTTTACTTTAATTAATTGATTTAAAAATTCTAAAACATTTAATTATCCATAAAATTATGAGTTATATGTGGTCAAGATTTTTTATTTATTAAGATATACTTACAATTAATTTAACAAAATGTATTAATACTTATAAATAATTTGTTATATGTTATAGCCTAAATTAATGTGAAAATTTGAAATATATATAATTATAAGGGTTTTTAGTAATTAAACTCTTCAACTAAAGATGAATCATAAAAAAAATTCTCAACTAAGAATCGTACAAAACAAACCCTCAACTTTAGTTATGTTAATGTTTGTTACCCTCCGTCTAAAACCATGACATAAGGTAATAAACGTTAACAAAATTAAAATTGAAGATTTATTTTGTAGGATTTTTAGTTGATAGTTTTTTTTTGTGATTCATCTTTTGTTGAGGGTTTTAAGTACTAAAACCATTATTAATATAACCCCTGTAAATATTGAAATGAATAATTATGAACACTACTTAAAACTTAATTAATTTAAAAAATTAAATTATTTGATATCTAACAATAGTAATATTAGAAAATTTGTGTGTTTGTATGTCACTCTAATATCAAATAATTTAAAATTACTAAGTTATATTAAGTTTTAAGTAGTGTCGAAGATAACTAATTCATGAAGTTAATCTTTCTACTTAAAGTAGGATGCTAATCTTTTTTTTTCTATTTTCACGAGTTCCGACCTTCGGATCATACTTTCTTTCTATCCCCAAAAATAATGAAAGGTTATTCTTCTTCTCCTTGATTTCTAAACCAATATGTTGTACTTATGTCCTATTAATCAACAATTCAATATCTTTGATCTTTTTTTTTTATTTATTTAGCCTTTATTTTATCACTTCATGTGTCTGTAATATTATTTCATGTTTCCGTAGTATCACAAATAATTTTGTATTATTTTATCTTAACAAGTAATAGGAATTGTAAAAGCTTATAAAATACATGGGAAACCTTACTAAACATTTCTAAAAGTATTACAATATTTATGAAGTTTTATAAATCGATTATAAAATTAATAAAATAATGTATAAGAATTTTTACATTAGTTGTAAACGCTTATAAGTCAATTTTAAACAATGCATAAATGATAATAAATTTTTAAAATAAATAATGGTTTTTAGTGATAAAACTCTTCAACTAAACATTAACCGTAAAAAAACTGCTCAACTAAAAATCTTACAAAATAAACCCTCAATTTTAATTCCGTTAATGTATGTTATCCTCCGTCCCAGTATTTTAGAAAGAGGGTGACATACATTAACGAAATTAAAGTTGAGGGTTTGTTTTGTAGAATTTTTAGCTGAGTTTTTTTACGATTCATCTTGAAGAGTTTAATTACTAAAAACCCTAATTATAATATTAATATTGTACTTATCATATATAATTATTTTAATGATGATATTTATGGGTTGTTAATATATTCTAAAAATCTTGTCATATATTTAAATCTATATAGATGAGATTATCTATGTCATATATAAGCGTAAATTTAACGTGATTTTATATTGAAAGAATGATTATGTCCCGATTGAATAGTCAGATATCGTGTGATTTGGGATCGAGAAGAAACATACGAACTAAAAAAAAAAAAAACTTTTGTCTAGAGAGAATGTAAAAGTAAATAAAGAGATGACTTGGATAAATGCTTGTTGGTTAATAATACGAAGGAAAAAAGCAAAAGGTTATAATACGAAGATTCAAGATTGTAGATGCTTCTTGAAATTAACAAATAGGAATCACAATTAGAGGATGGTAGGCATGGTAGATTTGTAGTGTGGTGCATTGTAACATCGTCTTGAAAACAAAAGAAAAAAAAAACAAGCCGTAACAAAGACATGCATCACGACTTACCGTCGATCCCGCAACTCGTTTGCTCGCCGAGATCATAAACTCCGACAATATGAAAGTCTACAAGAAATAACACTTCACCAAGAATCAACCTGATATGTGTTGATGTGCAATTCCTCGTGGACCTCCATATTGCCGGACTTGATGATCTCAGCTAGAAAACGAGAGGTCAGATCGACGAATTGTCGTGCTTTTCTGAGATGATTACGAATTTATCTAGAAAGCCGTGGCTGCTTCATACGTAAGGATAGAGGTTGATTTGTCGTCTGGTGAAAAGGGAGAAGAACGTGAGGAGATCTGAGAGTAGTGGGAAATTATATTAGGAGAGGACATATATATATACAACTTCATGGAAAAATCAATTTCGTTTTACATGATTAGGTTTGGTTAGGTGAGACATTTGTTAGAAAAAAGAACACAACGGTTGGGATCATTTCTTAGAGGAGAAGCAACGGTTGTAAGTGGTCAGCAATGGTTGAGAAGTAACGGTCGAGATTATTTCTTGGAGATTAGGTTAGGATGTCATGCGATCTAGTGAGGGCATTGACTTTATTACCAATCAGACACATGCAAAGACTACATGTCATGATCATGTTGGAGCTGATGTGACAAGAGGAGGACTTAAGTAGAGTCAAGAGGCTCCCACTTGTTCAACTTTCTCGGTGGGCAGAGAAAAAGGGTTAAAGAAATAAGCCATCAGATACGACTTGCGAGCTTCTCAAGTGTGAAAACTAGAGGAAGCAGGTTTATACGTGTTTTTCTTTTTAATTTTATGACTTCTAACAATCATATATTGTTATACAAGTGTCTGTTTCCACAAATTATGCAATATTTCGTGACAACTATGGCCACATTTGGCTAATTTATTTATTACCTAACGTGTTTATTGGTTAACTCTCTCAATTTATTTGATTTAGGTTAGCAAATCTAAGAGGACCAGTAATTCAACTAGATAGTTAGTTGTCTTTAACTCTTTACATCTTTTTGTCTTCATAAGATGTTTTTTTTTTGTCATTTGAGTCATAAAACATAAGTATTTGGGACGCGTTTTTGTTTATGTATATCATCTGGCCTTCATTACTTGGTCAATGTAGTCCTCACGGCCCGCTGACTGGATTAGGAGTAGTGGTTCCTTGACAATTCTGTCTACAAGCACTAGGGTTTTTTTGTTTTGTGTTTGTTTCGATTTTTTTTGAGCATTCCTGTAAACTAATTTTTATTAAATAAATTATCAATTGACAAAAAAAACAGTTTCTAAATGTATAACATTAACTTAAAATACGAGAGAGCTGTATAAATCTACAACTAATTGATCTCTTTTCAATCATATTATTAATTGAGAATACGACTAAATTATAATTTGATTGACTGATTAGTTCACTCTGGTGACTCAGATTACTTTTGGTTTAGGATGTCTAGTCATACATGACTCATCATTAAGTCTCGCTAAACTTATTGACATAGCTAATACATGATTAACATTGCTAAACCGTTTCTAATTATCGATAATCCATTCTCGTCTTATCTTAATGTATCCTATGGTTATCTTAACCAAAACTCATTGTGTTGTTAACCTCTAATTTTGGTTTGGTTCGCAGCTCTTTTGTCTAATCATATATCATATGGTTTTGATTTGTATGATTGTAAAATTTCTTCTATAAACAACGGTTATATCTTCCATGGTTTACGTAAAATATGTTATTTTTTACACAAAGTTACTCTATACTTCCAAACATACGATTGGTTAAAATGGAACAAAGCTAAAATGTGTCTACTCTAATCATGATTCCATCACCGGATCTAAACAAATTTGCAAGATATTCTCTAACTATTCTAGGAGAGAATGTTCTAAGATTCGTCACAGTATTCATCTAACCTACACTATCTATGATCTCGCAAACTTCTTGAAGATTTACCTCAGTAGGTGATATAATACCTTGAGCTAGAAATCCGCTCATGCAAAGATCATTATACTTGATACGAGCTTCGTCATAGATGAATCATAGATGAATCAAGTAAATGAACCTTGAAGAGAATCACCTTTGCGACGACTTTGGCATCTGCTTGGACCGAAAGACGTTGATTCCACCACTGATTGATTTAAGGATCCACAACATAGAAATACAAGAATTTACTTTAATTTTTGTTAGTAAGAGTTGTGCTGAGAATCTCGAACGTCATATCATTAATTTTTAAGCATGTTGAAAACTTGATAAACACACTTGTCGTATTCAGAAGTTCATCTTAGTTATCTTAATACAGTTGATATCAATAGAGTATTGAGCTAATTATATATCTCAACTCAAAATAACTAAAATTTTCAAATGTTCATAATTATATCATATTTAGTAAATGCGTGAGGGTATATGCATGTTTTCATCACCTAACACATTGCCCGATTTTCTTGCTATTTTTTCTATATTAATCTTTTTTTTCTTACTAATATTTGTAAAACAATATACATTATCACTAAAATTCAAATTATAATTCATTTAGGCCCTAATATGAACCCACAAAACGATTATGGATCCTAACCCCTAAATGTCTACATTTAAGGTTAATGAAAACCACAATATACAAACATTTTTTTTACAAACATTAAATCCTCTAAATTAATTAAAAACATATAACGCAAACCCAAAACTCTAATTTACATTATAAATTTGAAATTAGATACTAACTGATGGTATAGAATCATTGTAAAATTAGTTATATGGGTTAAGATCCCGATTTTATTATTATTTGTTTCTCTGTTAATCTAAATTTTATAAAATCCTGATTTTCATATATTCCTAACAATACTAACTGATTGGATCATTCGGTTATAAATAATAAATTACATATATGAGGTGATTTTCACTTAAATTCAAAACTATTGTATAATTAATTTACATTGCATAATTCATTTTAAAATGAAAATTTTAAATTTATAATATTGTAGCTTCCATAGTTCTTATATTATATATATTCATACTTGGTCGAAGGTCAATGCATTAACTACTGTACATATATATCCTTAGAGATCCAATAAAAATATTAAAGACATATATAATATTATGACTTCCATACCTAAACTATAGTATATATAACATACTTAGGCGAATGTCTAAATATTAAATATATAGTTTATATTTTGTATGTAGAATAAAATAATATTATACATGAATATGTAACATTTAAAAATTTATGTCATATTTTTTTTTTTAGTTTTAATGTAAATTTTGGTTAGAGAATAAATGAAAACATCAATGGACAAGAGATTACTTCATATATCTTATCTTTTTTTGTTTATTACAGACTAGTTATTGTCGAAGAAGACAAAGAATAAATAGTTTAGTATTGTCTGTAACTGGGATATGGGTCTTCGACAAATTTAGCTAAAATAAATAAATTAGAAAGCCTACTTTCAAATTCACATGTACGATTTTTACTTAAAATAAATCTCAAACATTAATAACTGAAGAGTCGTGTCTGTCAATCCAAAATTACATAACTCTTAAATTTATTTTAATTATAAGTACACAAACCGGCTCATTTACACCAAAACCTAATATATTCTTTCAGTTGCTTTGTCATCTTTTCAGTATCCATATTTGGTATAAAAAAAAATTCTTCTAATAACATTACAAATATGAGTTTGTCATGTAGGTTATAGAATCGACAGAGAATGGTAACATTTCCATGCTAATAGAATAGATGTAAGATATGATATGATCTCCTTATTGATTTATTTTTTATTGAATGTAATGAAGTCTTAAGTATAAATAGTAACTGCTTGTGTGTGTTATGTACTCTTTCAAGTAATTGATGTTCCTTAGTTCATATATCAGATCTTGCTCTTTTAATGAACAAGGTAAAATGGTAGACAAGAGTTACTTGAAGTTGAAATGTCCCGCGGAAGAAGATAATTTCTCAATGGACAACATATCAAGAAGGTTATAAGAAAGCAATGAAGGAAACTCAACCCGTTATATAGTTTTGCTCATGATGATGAAGGAACAACTTGAAGCTAAAGATGAATTGAATGACGTGATGCTTGAAGTGAACTCCATGACTGCTTAACTCCAAGAGCTTGATGTTCTTATTAAATAAGCTGAAGTCAAGTCTGAGAATGAGAAACTAGAAGCTGAACTACTTAATTCCAAAGCAAAGGTAGCCGATGTGAAGGTCTCATTGATTGACTGGTACAAGCTTGGGGAGTCAAGCATGTATGAGTAAACCCTCACAGACCTAAATCTCCAAAACTCGAGTTTAATTTAGTTTTCTTTTTTAATTATTTTATCTAAAACTCGGTTCGGAATAATTTTTTCCGGTTGTCTACAACCGGTTTTTACTCATTATATTATTTCAAACGTAATAGTTTTAATTTTAACTTTATTTTAATTGTCTTTGATTAAAACTTGAATTTAGGGTTGTGCCGTAATGATATTGATTTTATAGGAAATGAATAATTATTGTTAGGTTAGATGTGAGTTTAAGATTAATGCCAAGTAATTTTGATTTTATAGCAAAGAAATAATGACTCTTGGGGTTAGTGTGAGTTTAAGATTAAAACTTGATTAAAATCATCTTAAAGAAATAAAATTGTTAAAAAATTTAGATAAAAATATTTTATCCAATTTAGGTTGACGTTGTCTGGAGCAGTGACGTTTCTCATATTTCATTTGATTGAAACATGTATGTCAATATTATGTATTAGTCCATCTAACCCGATGATGATAACTATTTATTAGCCCCTAGGTGTGTAATATTGATAGTTTAAGAATATTTACAACACAAAATTTGTGTGATACTATTAGGCAACACCATAAATATTAACTACATATTTAAATATTAACTAGATGTTAATTTGATGTTTAAAAAAAACTATCAATTGAATATTAAAGTTCCTTATATTTGGTTCTATCATTAATGTACATCAGTTTTTGAGAATTTTTAGATGATTTATTACAAAAATATATTTGGAACTTCCTAAACTATATAGAAAATATTTAGAAAAATACATTGTTCGATTTTTTTATTTAAAAAATCTAATAATCAATTCTTATAAATTCAAGCACGAGTATCAAACTAATCTCACTAATTTTCCAATTCATAAATTAAAGTAAAAATAATATAATCTATTAATTAAATAATTAATTTGTAAATGGTATAACCTTTCAAAGTATAATGGATAGTTCACGTCATGTCTTCAATTAGTGTGTGTTTTTAAAGAAAAAAACTTGATTCTCTTTTGAAAACCTTTAATTACTTCAATGCATTTTCTTTAAGCATAAAAAACTATAGTGAAATCTTAATCATTATTTTTGTTGGGCCAGATTTCAGATCTTATGTGCTAACATTATTTGTTATAAATTTTATTATATTTTTTAGCCCAAATATTATAAAGCTCATATAATATTAACATATTACAAGTTTTCAATGTTAATTAATAAAAATAATAATTTGCACATAAACCACAATTTATAATTTCATTTAGTCATTAATTAAAAGTATTTTCGTAAAAAAAATATAATATAATAAATAAGACAATTTAATAGTATAGATATTTTTATTAATAATGAAATTATTGAAAATGTATTAAAATGTCTCAAAAAATTTGAATATACATATGCCTCTAAACAAACAACATACACATAATCCTATTACTTTATTTAATATAAAACACATTATTTCTAATAATTAACAATTTTTATAGAACTAAAACAGAAAAATACCTCGCTTTGAAATTGGCGTGTCAAAACTAATAGTATAATTTTTTTCACTATTAAACCCCTCAATAGTTTTGGTTTAAATATCGAATGGAGAACAGCATACATCAAAAATTAAGAGTTTGAGGTTGTTGAATTTAAAAGCATACAGTTGATTATGAAGACTCATATAAATATAACAATCAAATCCTCAAACATTTATATTAATACCCAAACACATCATTTCAATAGGTGGTTAGTGAAACTATATTAACACCCAAACATATATACACATGTGATATGTTAACATAAAACTAATAAAACTGATCAGCAGTAATCATAAAAAAATGTAAACATCAAATTTAATAAGTACAACATGTAAACTTATGATTATATTATATATAAATATGTATAAATAATTAAATACCATATGATATGTTAGCATAAGAGAATTTGTACTATAAAAATGTAATCATCAATCTAAAGAGTATATTAACGTTTATCGTCCACCTAGTAGCCTATTATAATTGTTGCTAACTAGTTTGTTGGGCAATTTTCTTAAATAGTCTTTTTTAAGTTTTTGTCACAAAAATAGCCCTCAAAAAATAAAATGACCAAAATAGCCTTTTTTTTTTTGAAATTTTGACTTTTTTTTTATTTTATTTTTGAAATTTGAAACCCTAACCCTAAACCCACCCCTTTACTCTAAACCCTAAAGTCCAAATTAGTTAACCCTAGGGGTATAAATGCATATAAATGGATTTTTTAGCTTCTAAAAAAAACATTTTGGTCATTTTTCCCCTTAAAAGTTATTTTTGTGAAAAACAAACTAAAAGAGGCTATCTAAGGGAATTTTCTAGTTTGTTTTAAGAAAAAAGATTAAAATTAACTATTTACAGATAAATAGTAAATACATTGTACTATAAAATGAGTTTTTTCTTAAATGTGATGTTGAGTTTAATAAAGCCTACTAACAAATCATTGATATTTGACATTTAAAATAAAAATTACAGAAACTTGCTAATAATTCATTATGATGAGCACTGTGACTGCAAATCGTATTGCAAAAACACAAATTTTGGCCTTCCAGCTCTACGATGACCAAATGTATTGTAAGAAACTCAAATATATGTCTATTGAAATATGATTAAACCGATAAATCAGTATGGATTCATGTAACTTTCAGACTTTTCAGCCAATTTATAATAAACAAAAAAAATATGAGTAAAGGTTGTTTATTGTTTAGTTTTCTTTCCAATTTTTTTTTGCCAACGCATTAACTAGATTAGATAGGTAAATTGAACTATGCCGTACCTTTTTTGCGTCTCAAACACGCGTGTGGAGAGGCATAGCATGGCTGCATGTGGATGCTCAATTTGCAGAGAAACTTATATTCTTTTTTTTATATACTAATATTAAAATAAATATAATTCCACAGTTTAATGGACATCATCATAATGTTGTGTTTCCCTTGTAAACTTTTGAATAATACAATTTGTATCCACAACATGTTTTTCCTTTTTTTTTTTTTATTAGATCACTTGGTACCTAAACCTCGTTAACTTAAATAAATTACAAGACCTGACATATCGTTCTTTTTAAAGCTATATCTGATAATGAAAATCCAATAAGCAAAATATGAAATATACATCAGTAGTATTATTACGTTATTCTTTTTTTTCCTTATTAACGTTATAATCTCCTTGATTATTAACGTTAATATATTCCAAAAAAGCAGCATCTTTATTGTTGGAGACAATTCTTTTGGCGACCGTGCTAGTGGTGATGGTATGTTTAATAAACTACTTTGGATTCATAGTAGCACAAAAGAAAGGTTTAATTAAAAGTTTGAGAGTTTTACATATTTAGATACTTTGGACATCCACTTTAACAATTTAACATATTTTTAACTGGTAGTGTACTTTGGCCCTTATTTTAGAATTATTATACCAAAAATATCCTTTATTAAAAATAGTCTCATGTCTAGATATTTGTAGTCATGGTCATAATGTAAGTATGGTCATTAAAAAGGTAAATGAAACTAAAAATGTAGTCATTTCCTTAAAACACACAATTTGTTTATTAACCATCTTTCGTTGATCCTTATAATTGCTATAATTGTAGTTATGGAAAAACTATTGTAGTTCTTAAAACACTGATGTGGTCAGCAAATGTAGTTATAAAGTTGTTAATTATTGGGTGGCTAGTATTATATTTCATGGTTGGAGCATCGTCGACATTTGTGGATATCGTGTGCAAGACAATTTGTGATTAGTGAAACATGGTTTGTGAATTGTGGTTAGTAGCAATTGTGGATATTGTGTGCAAGACAATTTCTTTCTTATGTGATTGTCATTTATCTTCATTGCTTCACTCTCCTATTTACAAGTCATATGCTCGTTTCATTACCACCTCATTTGTGTCCGCCTTAGAAGATATACCACACAAGGTTAAAATCTGTTTTTAACATCTCCTTTAATGATTTGGTCTGAAAATTATTTTTTCTAAAATTTGTACAATAGAACAAAGAAGAATCATAGCTATCAATAATTTTGTCACTGTAAATCTCAGAACCCACATCACAGATCTCATCAAGAAGAGTATGTGTCTGTTTTAAGAACTCCGATCCTTTAAAAATCAATACGTAGACAATGAATGACCAGAAAGCACCAGAGCTTCTCAACTCGACGGTGACAGTGGTGGTGACATCGACTGTTTCAGTGTGTATTTACCGAATTCAGAATCAACAACGCCGAGAACAATTAGAAGGAGGATGAAAATGGAACTATGAATCGAGAAAAAAATTGAAATTTAATTTATTGGCTTTGTTGGAAGACATAGTAAAGCTCGTAAACATCAGCCATAGACAATTTGATTTTAAAATACAAAAAAAAGAAAGAAAGAAGATAAGATTGAAAATAATATTGGAGAACAGTGAAATGAAAACCATTAGATTTCATTTCACGTGTTTTTATCTTGTTTAAGTGAGAAGGGTCTTTTAGAAATTTTACAAGCATAAAGTACTCTATATACTAAAAGTATGTGTAGCTGTAAATACACAAGTAAGAAATATCTTTGGATGTAATATTTTCTAAAAGTTTTGATGAAGTTTTTACCACTTCGTCAAGTTTATTACCACTTCGTCTAGTTTAACGTGGTCTCATCAACATCATCAGAGGAGAATCTAGACCATTTGCTCTATGGATGCATTTTTGATATCAAAAATAAAA
Organism: Sinapis alba; assembly: GCA_012274485.2. Classification (NCBI taxonomy): domain Eukaryota; kingdom Viridiplantae; phylum Streptophyta; class Magnoliopsida; order Brassicales; family Brassicaceae; genus Sinapis; species Sinapis alba. The sequence continues at coordinate 104,229 of MU106353.1, read as the reverse complement.
ATGCTTATAAAAGGATCAAAACATGGGAAAGTAAGGATGCACATTACCATATAAACCAAAAAAAATTTTGACACTATTCATGCAAAACTTTGAATTTTAATATAATTGTGCGTGAACATTCTCCCTCACTGTATGCCTATCTTTGCCACTGATCATTATCACACATTAGACCCAATGCTTAGTGCCGGTCCAATATTTTTGGATGTCCTAAACTAATTTTTTATTTAAAAACCAAATTAAATATTTTTGAGATTTTTGTTTTGTTTTAAAATACAGAATTACACTGAAAAAGAAATGCAAATAAATAAACAAAAAAAAACTAAACCAAAACCACATAAAACTTACATAAACCGGGTATGTTTAAATGCTTTTGTATATTTAGGGTGATCAGCATTGCAAATTTGTTTTCTAATACATATATAAAATGATAAATAAATTTTAATAATATTTATAAATCTTAATTTAAAATAACTTAACTAAAAGCAATTAAAATATTTTTAAATATTTATAATATTAGTTAAAATTATCTCTCATGTGTGTTACTTAAGTTATTTCTCACAAGACCAATTATATAAGTATCCTTTAACTAGAATTAATTTAACAACTACACTTCTTAAAAAAATTGTTTTAAGAAAACATTAATGATATATGCATATATGATTTTTGAAAGACTTCCTATTTATTATTCAAAAGAACAGGACTGAAATGATTAAATATTAGTAAATAAATTATTAGTGTATTTCTAATTATCAGCTTAGAATTTTATTATTAGCTAGAACTATCTCTCAAATAACATAATAAAAATAAAACAAGAGAATTTCAAATAATTTTACTATATATATATATATATATATATATATATATATTTGATTAAATAATTAAACTAAATTTTATTTTAAAATAGTAATTTGATCATATGATATCATGTTTCTTTTAAAGGTTTTGATTGGTAATTAGTAGAGTAAAAGAGTTGAATATATTAAAATAGGAGGAAAGAGAAAACTGAAAAAAGAGTAAACTTTTATATTTTTTACTGATTAATAAATTATTCTACTTTTAGTCTATCTTAAAGTAAATGTAAATGGATGAAAACTATTTTTAGCTAAACTCGACTCAAGTATAATAACTCGGCAGAACTTTTTATTTTACTCCACATTGTTATCGTCACTGATGCTATACGGTCATAACCTAAGTATCTTCATGTTACCATTAATTTAATACAAAATAAATAATTAAAATAACATTATATTCAAAATCCGATTGATGGATATGACTTGTCAAATAAAACAGGGATCTTCTCTCGAAAGGTCTGATTAAAAATTTACAATGGCACTATCGATCGGTGAGTATCCTTGGTGGATGAATAGTTTTCTTATCCCGTGGTGTGGAGTCTCCTGAGGCGTAAAGATGTGCTTTTATCCAGGATCTCCGATTTTATCGGGCCAAATCGTTTATTTTGTGTACCTATATTGGGATTTACTTGAGAGTGTATTATCGTTTGTATTGATTTGCAGTTATATGTGTTAGCAGTGGTCGTTAAAGAATATATAGTATCTTTTGAAACGGTTTTTTCTACCGTGTTTGTGGCAACTAAGATGAACACAATTGTATATCTTATGTGTGATTTTTCCATCGCATTTGGAGTCTAGAGAGCAGGTTTTGCCTCTAGTTTGGTTTTAGTCATTTCCATTATGTTTTTCTAATTATATCCTATATATCATTTGTAAAAACGACTATTGATAACATATTTTAACATGTTAGGAAAAGAAAAGGATAAACTTGGTTTTCTTTTGTCAACATGGCATGTTAATTTTGTTTCTATTCTTTCGTTGGAAGGGGGTACATTTGTGGTATGTTTGAATTATCCTAGAATAATTTTTTCAAATAAAAAATCAATTTTAATGTTTAGAGAATTAATCTACAGAAAGTGTAGATTATACAATAGACTATCAATTTATAGATTAAGTTAGGCAAAAATATAAACAACAATAAATAAATAAATAAAAGTAAGTAAATCGATTTGTAAACAAATGAAAAATCGTTAGATCTAGGAATATCAAATAGGTAATCAAAACTTAGATAAATAGTTGATAAAAGTCGAATTCATAAGTAAGCCATCTAAGTCTCGATGTGATTACTATAAGATGTTTAGATCATCGATGTCCAACTCTCGTTGTGATTCCAAATACTCTATACATGCATTATAAGTCAATTTGATATGTTCACTAAGTCCTAGGCCAACTCTCTTTGTGACTAACAACTTATCTCAACATCATAGGTGTTGTTTTCACTTTCGTGTTTCTTAACTATCACAAGATCAAGTTTTTAGTTAATTACTATAAAAACAAGCAATATGATTAATCCTAGTTAAGGATAAAATATGATTACAATAGCAATTCTATAAATCACAAGTTCATCAAACTCTAGAAAATGGCTAAATCTAACAAGGTGATTACTCAGACATGATCATCCAAAACAAAGCAAAAGTATGAATGAATTGCATAAAAATATAAGAATAAAAAATATTGGAGTTCCAATCAATCTTTTAAGGAGTTTCGATCTTCTCTCCAAAAACCTCTCTAAGTAATAAAATTTAGAATAAACAATGGCTGGAAAATAGATAAATATATGTCAATACATCCATGGGTCTTTATGCAAATATGAAAACTTTTGGTCCAAAGTGAAAATTGTAAAGCTTCAAACAACATGTGTGTCGACTGACACAAAGGATGTGTCAATCGACGCACTCCCCAAGTATCGACTTTGACTTCTGCTTTTTTACAAAACTACGGGGTTTCTTCACTTTAAGTTCTAAATGGTTTCATAATCTCTAAAATACTTCAGAACATACTTAAACCTTAAAAGATCTTAAAACGGACTCGGAAAATATATAATATAAAGACTCTAAAAATGACTTATACCATGGTTAAAAGGTGGTGAAATCATGGTGTATCAACTCCCTCAAGCAAAACATAGAATAAACCTGTGGAAGAGGTTTGAAAACGCAGGGACTCACATTTCTTTAGAACCACTACCATCACCTCTACAGTGTTGTAAGCTACATCAAATCAATACTAACTTTAGAGGTACTTCCAAGTCATCATCTTTAGTTTAGCAACTTGACCATCCAGCCTACAGCTCACTAGATACCATATGAAATACCTCTCTAGTAACCTCATTTATGAAATAAATATGTAGACTACTTTATTTTGGAAATATTGATCAAAGGATATATGAACTCTTACTCCAGCAGGATTCTGAACACACAACTCTCTCCCTCTCTCTTCTCCCTTCACTCAGTTAGTTTTTCCCTTCTCTGAAAGGGTATCATTTTATTTTTTATTGACTGAGATTTTTAAACATGCTTCCATGAATCAAATACTAAAGGTGGTTACCACCAGTTCATGTTCACTTCTTTACTTTACTTTTCTTTTCATCATATTATTTATAAGCGTTGAAGGGGAGAGAGAGAGAGGAACAAGAAACACACAAAATTTTACTTTCCAGACTTGCAGAAGGAATATGATCCATCATATTCCAAACCCCAAGACAAGTGACTGAAGTAGATAATGTTGGAGGTCAGCTTTGGTTCCTTCATAATTTTTTAGCAATCATGGTTGTTACTGGCAAGTTGATCCACTTTGGTGTTTCCATTCAGTACACCATGCAATTAACAACTTTAAAGAGTGGTACCAGAGAGTCGTTAGGCGGTTAGTTTCAATAAAAAGTTCATGGTCTACAACTTAATATGTTTTGACTCAATAAAATGACTCAGTAACACTCAAAACAAAACACAATGCCAGTTCATACCTCTCATAATCTTAAACAACATTGTCTTTAGTGTTATACAATCTGATATTGAAGAAAAATAATAAAGAAAACCTGTAAAAATTTAACAAGGAAAACGAGTTATACCTGCCGTATGTCGACTGTGTCGATCGACACAGTGAAGTAGCCATGGATATTTTTACCCCAACCCGAACTACCTACTTAAACCAGAACTGAAAAAACAAAACCGGATCTAAACTGTTATACAAAAATATCCGAACGGAACTTATGAGCTTAGTACTTTGGGGTTTGGGTATAATCCAAACCGAACCGAAATTCAAATTAGGATCCAAGGACATTTGAAATTAGTTAAATATGTTAAGGTAATTTAGATATTTTATAATATTCTAAATATTTTATTATTTATTTTATTTGTTATTTTCAATACTTTCAGTTAATTTAGATAATTAAACTAATTTTTAATTAGTTTTGTGAATAATTTATATATTTTGAGTTTCTTTTTGCCATTTTTCATGATTTAAAAAAATATTTTTTGACGATTTCAGACATTGGTTACAATCCGATCCGATCCGAACTGAACCCAGAAGAAACCAAACCGAACCAAATTTCATTCAATAATAGATAAAACCTGAATGAGACTTATAAGCATAATACCGAAAATCCGAATTAACCGAACCGAATCCGACAGGACCCGCGAACGCTCATGCCTACAGTGAAGTGTGGATCGATGCTCAGATGAAGTAGTGTTGACCGACACTGTACACTTAATGGTCGATGTTGGTACTCGACTCGTATTCCTTTTTTAATTAGCAAAAGTATGAAAACAAAAAATTACCTATTAGTATGTTGCCTCCCACTTAGCGATTGTTTATAGTCTTTAGCTTGACGTTAGGAGTTCAAGATCATGCTTGAGGTTAATGAGAACCTGTTGGAAAACAAGTCTCAACATCTTTTGTAGTCATTTCGAACCAACAGCCCACAAAACTCCTTATGGCATCATCACCTCTTGCTCTTTGTTGTTGTTTCCTTCTAACAGTAGCATCAATATGATCTTCTCGAACTTGTAGCAGTTCCACACGCCTTCTTATCCACAAAATTTTAATATTCAGGTAAATATGAGTTGCATTCATCATTCTACAAAAAACATCTATCATTTTCTTCTTACTTATAATGATATGTTCCATCATAACTTATGTATTGCTCCTCTAAGTTGCTGGTGATGGAATCTGATAATAGGAGGCACCATAGTTCCTTATGGTTTTGTTGTTTCTCTCCTTTGTCCTCTAATGCTCATTTCCTACACTCGCAGCCATAATGAGTTTATCAAAAATTGCAGCATTTGATACATTAATAACTTCTCCTTTCTTTGTGTGAGCACGACCCTCTGGATCTTTATAGATCCCGTACTCATCAACTTGCAAGACTATTACTTGCAGTCCATGGAGAATGGCATTCTGAAGCGTTAATACCTCCATATGCTCTGAAATCTGAGTTTTATCGATCGATACATATGGTTTGTTGATCAACGCAGTTTCCGCGTCTGCATCCTCTTGATCTGAATCAGTACCAATAGCTGCAACAAATCCTGATCTATCACCAAGTCTAATGTAGATGTGGCATATTTTCCTCTAAACACACGAACAGAATCATATAAGACATCTTTTTCAAAGAATGACATACATAATTTTTTTTTTTTGCATGTCATAAACTGCTCCTACTGTAGCCATAGAAGCTCTTCCAAGCAGCAAGGAAGTTTTTCATCCTATGTGAATATCCATAACATGGAAGTCTAAAGGGAAAACAACATCTCCAATCTGCACGTCCTGATAATGCCCCTTGAACTTACTCTGGAGCAATCTACAAAGGTGAAGGTATCCAGAGATTGTTCTATTTTGAGCCCCATCAGCTCAGCCATTTATCTGAGGATTATGATAACTGAAGAATCAGTGTCACACAAAGCATTTGGATAGTGATGACCTATAACAGTACAAGGAACCACAAACTTCCTTAGATCACTTCTCTTCTTTAACCTTACGGAGTTTTTTTCATCTTACTTATGCGATGATTTGACATCTATATGATGTCTTCTTCTGTCTCTATGATCTCCTTGAAGAACATCCAAAACATGTGCTTGTAGTAGGTGTCTTCAAAAGTCACCTCCTTGAGGATCTTCAGTATCCTTTTTGTGAAAGTGCCCATCTCATTGGCTTCTCTCCTTAGATGTTTAGGCACCATGTTCCTTTTTCTCTTTCCAATAAGTATCAGTTCCTCAGTAGCCTGCTAATAAATAATAGACTTTAGTGCATCATACTATGGAGGCGTCGACCATAATTGGATGGTGTTAATCGAGGCCAGCTGAAGGTGTCGACTTTGCTGTAGTGACAGAGGTGTGTTGATTGACGTCCATATTGTGTCAATCGACACTATCTAAATGTGACCCATTAAAGTCTGTAGAAGGGCATCGATCGATGGTGGCATAGTGTCGATTGACACATGCTGCCTATCGAGAATACTCATACTCTGCTTAGGTGTTAAGCGATGTTGTGTTGGTGTCGCTTGACACCAATGGGTACTACTGAATGACATATAACTTTCAAATTGAAAATCACCTTCTTAAAGTTTTTCATGCTTCACCGCTTGCAAAAAATTATCTTCAAAGATGGCATATTCACTTGGTGCCTTTTTCCAGCTTCTCCCTTTCTCTTAACCAGAGCTTCTTGTCTATTCACAGCATTATTTGTTTGGACAACATGGTCTCAATATTCTTCACATGGATGTTCAGAGCCTCAAATTTTTTGTTCAGCCTAATGTACACAACATCTAGTTTCTCATTGAAATCTACACCCATTTTCTGTTATCCTTCCAATACTTGGTCAATCATAGACTCTAGCTTGCTTTCCTGAGTTGTTGCAGCATGAGTTTGATAAGAAGAAGCCCCATAGTTTCTGGTGAAGCTGATTTTGTTGTTGTTGTAGTTATGCTTCTGGTACTATGAGTTTTGGTTGTTGACGTAGCTACTTCTTTGACTAGCACCGGTGTTGTTCTTGTTTTCTGTTGATTTCCATACCTCTAACCTTGAAAATCAGTCTTACTAACAAAATTCACATCTTCCTTTACTTCTTCTTTCTCTTCAGTAGTCTCAACAACCTTTACACCTTTTGTGAAGCTAACATGTTTCTTGAGAAGATTGTGAACTATATCCAGCTTCGCTTTTACTTTGGCTATATGACTCTTATCCAAGCTATCATCAGACTTCTTCCTCTCGTAGTTAGTATTCTTTGGTACTATTACTAGATGTCAAGTTCTCAATAAAACCTCACAACCTATTTTTGATTTTTAGTGTTGAAATTCCTTTCACTAGATGTATCTAGAGTCATCTCATAGACCAATGCAAGACCTCTGAAGAAGGACCGAATAATTGTACTTTATTGAGTTCATGGTATTGATAGTCTCTCTAATATAATTTGAATATGATCCAGGAGCTCTTGAATGATTCAATGGGTCTTTGAGTGAACATTGAGATCATGTTTCTCAAGTCTTCAGATCTAGCATCATCAAAAAGTTTCACATGAAGGCATTTTTGATGGTTGTCCAAGAAGTAAGAGATCTTTGTTGTAGCTGCTTAAGCCAGTAAGAAGCATCTCCACTAAGAGAGTACTAAAAGAGCTTACAGAGAATGTAGTCATCAGGGACTCCATTGGCTTTAAAAGCAGAAACCAAGTCCTTGAACATCTCCAAATGGTCCATAGGATGCTCATTTGGGAACCCATGATAAGGCTAATGTCCCACTAGGGTGAAGTATATTGGCTTCAACTTGAAATTGTGCCTCTGGAAATTAATAAATAGCAGATCTCTTGGCGTAGTAATGATCTGGTATGTTCTAATCAGCAACATTCTAGGTCGAACTATCACATCATTCTCATCATTTGCAGCACCAATAGCTGCTAAAATGTTTTCAGCCTCAACTTCAGGTTCAGGGATTACAACCTCTAATAGTATATCTTTTGTCCTACTGCATTATGCAGATGATCCTCACGGTTATGCAGGACTCCATAAGCATTATGGATCAATATAACCGGCACAACCATCTTTGTCTGTCTCAGGTTAGTGTCAGTCAACGCTGCAGGTGTATCGATCGATCTTGTGTTGCAAAATGTGTTGATCGACGCTTCAAGTGTGTCGAGCGATGTAGTACGCTTCTGCTAATGGATTGCACGTTCTAAATGTGCAAGATCCGGGAAATCAAAGAGCAAACTCTCTTTGTTGCTTCTAGTATTGTTGTACATGAACATGAAATACACATGAAAAATTTATTATAAGTAACAAAGAAACAAACACCTAGACTAAACCTTTTCACCTAGTCTAATGGTGAATCAAACACTCTTTGGCAACGGCACCAAATTTGATATGCTCAAATTACCCTAAAGAAACTCTCTCAAATTAGAGATTGATTGCAGTATTTAGGGATCGAATTCACATGGAGCATAGATCACATAATGTATTGTCAGTTTATAGATAAATCTAGGAAAATAATATGAAAACAATAAATCAAAAGTAAACAAGTAAATCGGTTTGTAAACAGATGGAAAAGTGTTAGATCTAGGGATATCAAATAGTGTAATCAGAACTCAAATAAATAGTTCTTAAAGGTTTTATTAAGATTAATCGTAAAACTTAAATTTATAAGTAAGCCATCCAGCTCTCGCTAGAAAATTACAAGTTCATTAAAACCTAGAAAATCCCTAAATCTGACAAGGTGACTACTCAGACATGATCATGCAAAAAGATTTCTTTCTCAATTTCAACTTTTTCACGATTTAGGTGGAGGCCCTCTCTGACGTCAATCATCAGACCGTAAAATGATTTCGAGCCACCTATTCTCTCGGTGCTTGCTGATTGAACCGAGTTTAGTTTAAATAAGTAAATGGAAACATAACTCGTCAGTGGATTATAATGAAAAGCGTTTATTCGATCAGTCTGTTACAAGAGAGAAAGTAAACAGAGTAAATAAGCCTTTACTCGGAGAGTTGGCCGAAAAAGTTATAAGTTGAGAAGGCCGAAAAAGTTATAAGTTGAGAATATAAAGTATGAAAGCTTTAATTCTAGCCGGCAGGTGTTGTCCCTTAGTTTTCTTTTCCTCCTCCCTTTTATATCCGATCCCCTTCTGCTTATGTTCCAAGTTAGTTGCCCTAATGGGATTTGCTTTGTTGGACCGAGTGAACGACTCAACAAGTTGAGTCTCCGAGCCAAACTACTTTTAATTGCTCCTCCAACTAAAAACAGTCTGGAACCGAACCTCTTAATTGAGCTTCTAGCCGTTAAGTTGAGTCGTTTACTCCCAAATTGACTAGATCATGCTGACTTTTTGATGGATCTTATGGAGGATGCAATCTATCTCCTATTGTTGCATTTAACGATGGTATATGCGTCGTTTGGTTCTCTCCAGAGGTGCTCGTTTTCTATCTTATATTTGTTAGGTTCTTTTGGTCAGACCCTAAGATAGATTTGGGGTAATGGTAGCTTTGTCGGACTGTTGGTTGCTAATCTTTGTTTGAAGACGACGGAGAAAGCGCCGGTGATTTGCAAGTCAGCTATCAGGATTTTAGGGTTTGTCGATTGTCGGAAGTGGGTTTTGTTGATGGCAGATTAATCTTAGGGAATGGCGATTCCCTTGGATATGTTTCTCTCTTGACTGGACGGTATGAAAGTAAGCACACGGTCGCTTGGACCTGTGAAGCAGTGATGGTCCACGATGACATATGGTGGTTAAGGTTTCACGAATCATTTCTTTTTTGGAATATAGTGTTGCGGCCGTGGGACGCTTCCAAAATGGTTGCTATGACGATATTACCGAATACGGATCTAAAGGTGGGCTTGGACACCTTAGTATTAGTGAAATCTCAGACAATCAGATATGCTATTGCTGATTTTTATTGGAGGAGGCTTCCCCTCCATAGTCTTCTTTATTTCTCCTGTTTTTCCTTTCTTGCTTGTTCACATCTTAGATCTGTTGTTGTTGGTTCACTTTTGCTTTGCTTCGTATGATTTAGCATCAACATTTTTTGATTGCCCATTTATGGGTTGGTATTAATTAAATCATAAAGTATAAAATGAACTGTACGTAAAAATATGAACTGTGTGTAAAAACTATAGAAATTTAGAAATAGTTTTATGTTTTGAAGATGTTTGTTTATTTTATTATTTCAAGTTAAGAAGTTTGTTGTACAATAATTATACAACAATAGTTTGATATTCATTAACAGCTCATGAAAAAATAAATTATGTATAAATACATAAACTATTATATATTAATAATATTGAATACATATAAACAATATTTGTTATAAAATTATATAATTTTAAAATTTTAAATTTTAAATAGTCTATTTCGTAGTTTTCATATAAAATAAATATAAATATTTATAAAAATAAAAGAAAATTTACACGAATTTGTGGATAAAATTCTAATTAATATTAAATATTGATATTAAAAAAGGTGACCATTTTCTTGTTCTCTTTTACTTGGAAACTAAAGTACCTATACAATATTTTTATATAATTTGATATTTTGATTCAATATACGCAATGATTATTCTATAAGTTCACTTTTTGGATGTATCTTGTATTATTATAAAATTATTATATCGAACGAACTTAAGACTATAATCTATATATTTGCACAAGAGACAAGACCTACGGCACTTAATCATGATTACAGCCACTTGTCTAACATTAGTTAGATACAGATACTATACAGTTCCGATGATGTGTGCACCGTGGCGTTGAGTTGTGGCGAAGCCAAGTGGAGGCTTTGTCCAACGTTTCTTTGTCATTTTTCAAATTTTATTTCTCAAGTTTTTCGAATAATTAATATCTCGCCATACGACTAGTCTTGCTTGTGAAGTATTTGCCTTGTCATTGTAGGTTTTTCAAAGTTGTTAGGACGATCATTTCCAATATATTTTGTTATTTTATTTTTAAAATAATAAAAATATTGTAATAGAGATAAAATTTATTCTAATATATTTCTGTAAAACAACAATTATTAACTATAAAAAATAGATAATTATTATTTTTCCTGTTTATAAAGAGAAGGTAGTAATTTCTATTTTAAGAAAAAAATAAAATTAGAATAAGTTATTTTTAAAAAATATTATATAGAAATAAATATAAGGAAATGTTGAAGATTTTTATATAATTTGATTTCGCGGGCTGAACGCTTGATGGATAAGAGCGGGCGATTTTGATATAATGACTTAAAATCAAAATATTTGAAAAGCTCACTTTTTGTTCATTGAATTTTTAGAACTCAATTTTATATAGGAAAAATTGGAAAAAAGAGACACTTTGAACTTTGATTTGTCACAATAGGATTTTGGACTGATTTTTTAGGAAAATAAGATTTTAGTTCCTGTTAATACCATAATACCCTTAAAATAACAAATTTTTAATATAAACTATAATAATATATATTAATTTCGTAATTGAATAAAATATTAGTTAATTAAAAAACAGAAAGTTAAAAGGTAAAAAAAAAAAAAGTCGGGATATTTTGCTTTACTCTCTCTTCTCCGCCGAAACCTTTTCAACTTCTTCATCCATGGTGATTAGGGTTCTTGAGACAAATCGATATCTCTTCATCCGTGATTCGTTTGAGTTTTCTTCTCTAACATCGATTTCTTCATCTTCCTCTTTGTTCTCATACACGAATCAACAAAACTCGAAGTGTTCTTCCTCAACGAGAAACGTCAGACGTTTGTTACGAAATCGAAGTGTTCTTCCTTTGATTTCATCAGAATCTCACGTTGCTTCACACTAGGTTTGCGATTTCAAGGTATATTCTCTTAACCCTAGATTTTTGTAAAATCGATTTGTAATCTTTCTTAAACTATTTTCCCTTTGTTGAGTTAATTAATCATCTTATACACTACAATTTAGTCATGCATGTTTATATTTGTGTAAAATCGATTTTAGTAAAATCGATTTTACAGTTTTTGTTGATTTTCGTTTTCGGGTTTTGTAACATGTTACTTTGTTTTCTTTGATTGTAGGTATGTCTGAGGAGTTACCAAAGCGCCTTTTTAAGGCGGGTGAGGAGACCCAAGTGACTCAAATCAACAACAATTGCAGGATGGTATGTTATATGAAAAGGTTGGAGGAATGGCTGCCAAAAGAGTTGAAGGAAGTGAAGAAAGATCAAACTTTTGCTCCGATTTTTAAGTTGTACGATAGTGGTTTGGGGTACTCTGCCAGAGTGATACACAGCTTCTTGTGTAGGGAGCTGGTAACTTACAAAATGCACGAGCTCTGGTTTGTCTTTGCGAGGAGACCACTCCGGTTTTCATTGCTAGAGTTCCATGCGGTTACCGGGCTTCAGTGCGATACTAGTCTGTCATTAGAGGAGTTCCATCAACAACAATCACCTTACGCATTGCATTGTAAAATCCTCTAATTGATTGCCCAAATGCCATGAATAAATACATGAATCTCCCATCCTTAGAAGTTTCATAGTGAGTATGCGTACCAGGATTGACTTCTTTAACCATATGCAAATATTTTGGTATTTTAGCATAACTGTGATCAGGTATACCTCTAGCAGCTGCAATTGCGAATTCACGAGCTTCCCAAGCATGCCAATAGGTAATCTCACAACTATGCTCCAATCTCATAAATTGAATGATTTCATTTGCTTTTGGCCCATCGTTGGCATCGTCAAATCGATGTTGTATCAGACTCCCAATAGTTCTTGCTGATGCTGTTTTTCCGAATTTGCTTCTATTCGAAGGAGCACATGAATGTCTTGCCTCACACTTGTTGATCATGAAATATGTAGATCCATCAAGACATTCTGCACGCACAGTCCAGTTGCACAATGTATCCTTACATCGAATGTACCACCATTTTCTCGTGGATTTGAGAATAATGTAATCAAAGTTATTCTTCATCGCCCAAATTTCCATTGTTGCCTTCAAAACACCTTTACTTCTAAAAATTTGATCCTTCTTCACAAAATCTGCTGTCAAAGATCGGACATCCTTATCACTATCTCCATTGTTTTCACTCCTTAAACCAGCATCACATAATCCATCCTCATCGACATGATCCTTCTTTTTATCACAAGACTCCTTTGACGGTTTGACATAGTGTACTCGATTTATTTCAGGCATTTCTTCATCCTCAACATTACTTGAATCACACGGCTCCTTATTCAAATCTATATTGACTCGTTCCTTTTGATTTACACCAGTACCAGAGAACGTGACACACAAGGTTGTAGATGGATCCTTCTTCGCGTAGCCGACAAAATTAGATACTTGTCGATCATTGCTGATAATAATGGGGGGATTCCCTCTTTGATTCACCATCTCATAACTGAACTCGGCAGTAACAACATTATGGTCCACCCCATAATCCTCACACACCATGATCTTAAGCTTCTCCAATGGAGTAGTAGTTTCTAATGTTACCCCTCGACCACACCTTTCTTTGTCTACCATGAAACTCCATTCGTTACTACAACTGGACCTCCACACGCCAGATTTAACATAAATTAGAACCATGTTGTATAGTTAGAGAGAAGAGATGTCGATGAAGAAGAGAAGGTCACAAACGATGAAAGAGAGGAAGATCATGGGAGGAGAAAAAGGTGGGAGAGAAAAGATACTATGAAAGATTTAGTTTAGATTTAGTTTAGGTTTAGGAAAGATATCAACCGAAATATGGAAGTTTCCATATTTTTCGGATTTAGTTATAATATGTATCATACGTTGGATAGATCACAGTAGAGTAAGTGGAAAACCTATTCTTCCCTCAGCGTCACATAAGGCAAAAGGCAGAACAAGTTATAACACAGAAACCAGAAAAGGTATACCATTGAGTGGTAGATATACGACGTAATATAGCTTTAGGTAGACTAACCATATCAAGCTAGAATATAGTCGAACGAATTCTAGGCTACATAGAATACACAAGAAAGTTTTGTTTTCGTTATATACGAAGGGTATAACAACGTGTAATATTTAGTATACAAGTTCTAGATTAGTTAGATAGCCAGAATTAGTATTCTAACCCTAGCTATAAAATTAAATAAAATATTATTCTATTTTTTTAAAAAAAAAATTAAGACATATGAATAGTCATAGTTAAGTTTCCAATAAATGTCATAATTTCTATATTTTTATATTTTAGTTTACTATTTTTTTCATAACACAAGGGTAAAACATGTCCTAAAATGATCAAAAATATCAAAAGTTCTATTGTGACAAACAAAAGTTCAAAGTGTCTCTTTTTTCCAATTTTCCCTTTTATATAGTACATCTATAAGTTTTGAGTGTAAACACCAAGAAAAACAAAAAAAAATGAAAAATTGAGAAAATCATATTTGGCTGCCATTAAAATTGAGTTGCAGATTGTATCCTTTTAAGGAAGAGATGAAAAAACGTCCATACTATCCTTAATTAAATTTAAGCCAAAAAACCCAAAAATTTTACTCCTGAGCTATGTTACATGGAAACGGAAGCGGGTACGTGGAAGCGGAAACGTATAGAAACGTAAAAGCGAGATTTTTTAAGAAAATTAGGAAGAGAATTTGTGTTGGAAATGTATATCCGCATATATATATTAAGAAATTTATATAAAATTTAAGATTAAAATTATATTATTAAAATTTAAAATAAAGTATTTACTCATTTATAATAATTTCGAAATAATTTCATATTAAAAGTGAAAATACACATAAGTTAAAGTTAAAAGAAGTTATTATATTAATAATTTTTAATACTTCATAAATTTACTGATACAATATATTTGAATACATGCTATATCTTCAATAAAAACTTCAATGCATAAAAGTAATTTATAGTATTAGTTTTAATATTTGTATATTTTTATTCTCTTTATTTCATTACTATTAAAATTTGGATTTTATATAAATTAAAATTTTTGGTTTTATATTTTTATTGATTTATGACATTGTGTTTTTAAAATAAACGGAAGCGTGATTCCAAAACGGAATCATCCAAAACGGAATTATAAGCTTCCAACGTGTTTTTAAAGAGAATATTTTAGAAGCGTTTTGAAAACGAGATGCTGTTATCTTCTACAAGATTCTGATTTCGATTCCGCTTATGAAGCGGGAAACAGATGTTAGGTGAAGCTTCCGTGCAAGCTAGCTTCTGGAAAACCAAACTCGTTACTTATAAATCGAAGCCACTGCACCAATAAAACATCTCATGTACTTAGGTAAAATATACAAATATATATAGAATAATTAATATAAAACCCCTAAAACTAGGCTTCGAATAACCCTCATATAATCTCGGAATAATTGATTCGGTGCGAGGCTCCATCTGACAGTGCCTAGCGCAATCGCGAACAAGGAATAATTCACATATCGGGTCATCCATGTTTCCCCGTACAGTTTTAGACACGCATGCATGAGAATTTAAATCTTTTGTCGATTCAACCATTGTTGATTGATTATATTCATATACAGTTGTGCGTTTCGCTGTCTATGTTTATATCTAAAGAGTATGCATGGTTTCGTTAATTTGGTCAGCAATGACTGAATCTCAAAGCTATATAAAACCATTTGTGTATATTTAAGTTATGTATCCATCTGAATCGGTTGACATCTAGAAGGGCAATTTGGAAATTATATCGTATAATTTGTTAGTATGGAAATTTTAAATTTCAGTTTAGTTGGATTAGTGTCGGTTTAAATCATATTATAAGTTGATGATAATGTGGATGAAAGGGAAGTTTTAGTGAAGTATATAAAATAAGAAACCTGATTAGTGTTAATAAGTATTATAATTTCTTGTATTGGATTAGAGAAGCCGTTGACTTTGCGGAAACACTGGCATATAATTATATAAAATAACTAATCGTGACTATTATTTTATGTTTTATTTCCCACAAGGAGTAGCTAGATAGATGGTCGATCATATGATAGTAGCTTACGTAGACAACATCAGCCTCCGACAAAACAAAAGAAACAACCTTACTTCAACGTAAGCGCATATAGATTATTCCCATTGGCGATATGTGTGTTGTATAGAGTAAGTTTAATGACAATTTCACAACGTACGTAACGAAAGTAGTTATCAAGAAATATCATATGTGTGAAACGTACGAGGAATAAAACATCATGCAGTTCAAGGGACTGCTATTGGGGTATTAATTACTTTATGAAGTATGTTATGACATTGAAAGTCGTGGTAAAACGTAAAAATCCGTATACATTATGACACTATCGATTCTCTTAATATAAAGTTGTGTTATTCAATTAATTAGTGATTTAAAATCAAATACTAGGGGGTGTTATTCATTCATGTAATTTAATAGAATTTAAATCTAAACACAATCTATTGTTATTCTAATTGTGATTTTAAATTATATTTTAAAATCTAGTGTTATTCAATGAATGATTTAAATCCAGTTTTTAAAATCTAGTGTTATTCAACTTTCAAAAGATTTTAAAATTATTTTTATTTTCAATTGATTTCAAATCATCTCTTATGGAGTTATATGAATAAATGAGTGAATTCAAAATCCAAGGTATACTGCAGAGATTTTAAAATTGTTCAACTTAAACTATCTTAAAATTTTCAAATTTGATGGATTACGATATATTAATAGTTGATTTTAAATCAATGATTGAATAACACCCCTTAATGTTTTGTAATCCATTGAATTTTAAAATTTTAAAATATTTTAAGTTGAAGAATTCTAAAATCTCTGCAGTATGCTTTGGATTTTGAATTCACTCATTTATTCATGAAACTCCATAAAGGATGATTTAAAATTAATTGAAAATACAAAGAATTTTAAAATCTTTGAAAATTGAATAACACTAGATTTTAAAAACTAGGTTTAAATCATTCATTGAATAACAATAGATTTTGAAATAGAATTTTAAATCATCATTCGAATAACAATAAATTATTTGTAGATTTTAACTTTATTAAAATACATGATTAAATAAGACACATATTGCAGTGTTCTTATTGTTGGAGATAGATTCCATCCACTCTTGACCCGGTTTGAGAACCCGACCCAGAGTTAGGTTGGACCAGAAAATGGAAGCAGGCCCATTCCCATCCTGAGCTATGGAATCGGCTCATACCGAGCTCACACAATCAAATATGAACTAAAGGAACGTCAAAGCATTAAGGGACATCATTTGTCGACTTTTGAAGACCTTCAAAAGAATGAGGAACAAGAAGAGGGCGAATCAAATTCTCTTAGAGCAATACTATACTTTCAATACAATTATACATTTTTGTTTTTAGATATCTCTTATATTCATACTCTTTTCTACTCATATTATCAATAAAATACACTTCTTTATACAAAATTATCAATATATAAGTCTTTTATGCATTTCTTTTTATAGAAATAATCGAAACCCTAAACCTAATTTTTGAAGTAGATTTTGAGATCCATCATTTAGCACTAGAAGGAGGGGTTAATTCAACAAACCCTCCGAAGATCCTGACGTGAAAACATGCACATCGTGATGATGTCAGTTACTCCTATGACAAGTGGAGAATCCAGTCAAACACCACATCGTTTGTATACCAAGACGCTCCACCACATCAGGTATCGACCACATCTCGTTATTTTATCGCTAAACATGTAAGTCTTGCAATTCAGACTAGTACCAATGGTTTGGGAGACTACCAGCTCCCAGGTGGAACCCTAACCCGGTGAGACGAGATTAGAGGAATGACAAAACTCGTTACGCGATCCGGTGAAAGTCGGGCCAAAGACATTGAATCCATCAATATATGTTATACAAAAAGCGGTAATTATGATCCTTGGCAAATAAGGAAACAATAAGAAGAGTTTATGTGATCTTTCATCGAATGAATCAAAAAGACGATCTTCAACACTTGCATAAGGGACGAGCTCGGAGTAACAGTTTTAAGGCTTGCCTTGAAAGATGACTCCCCTCTATATTTCAACATCTCAATCGTCCGATCTCTCTAAAAGACGTCTACCACCAAACTCTAAACTATAACAAAATGGAAGAAGCAGAAGCAATCTCTCGGGTGAAATCCCCAACATCAACTGTCGGACAAAAAATGTTCAGAAGAAAATGACATCGCTAAGCGGAATCAAGCTTCAGAGATCATAAAGGATTCTGATGTCCAAAAAAATGATTTAACATAATAAAGGGTATGAACTCATTTCATGATGACTCCGTTCAGGTTATCAGTAACTTTAGTATACTAGGAGTGAAATTACGCTTCACCCAACAAGAGGCGGTAGAATTCAACCAACCACAAAATGATGCACTTGAGCTAGAAGTAACGACAGACGAGTTTGGTGTAACAAGGGCTCTGATCGACATCAGCAGTCAGTAAATATCCTAAACTGAGCCACGCTGGAAAGCCTCAAGCTCTCCAACCCAAAAGTGAAGGAAGTGAAACAACTTTTGACGGCTTATGACAGCTCGGTGATGAGCCCCATAGGAAGTATCTGACTCATGGTTTGCATTAGAAGAGTCACCTTGGAAGTCAATTCCTCAATTGTAGACTCTCCGAATATTTATCAAATAATCTTCAGGACACCATGGATTAACGCAATGCAGGCTGTGCCGTCCATATACCACCAACGCCTAAAACTCCCGACTCCCCCAACGAATCATAACTATTCAAAGAAAACAAAGAATGTCAAGAATGTGTTGTGTAAGGAGAACAAGCTAAGATGACCTTCCAAAACGAGACTGCATGATGAGTTTGACAAGCATTGGAAGCCAAAAGAAAAACTGGAGGACGTCGAAGGCCCACAACAAGTGGAGATACAACAAGTATGGGACAATCCAGAATATATGAGCCACTGCACAAAAATCAGAGCCAAACTGAAGAAGCTCGTACGGAAACAACTTGTTGTTGTCTTAAAAGAAAAATAAAAAACCTTCGCATGGAAGATTGGCGACATGTATGGAATAAATCCGACGACAAAATCTCACGAGTTAATTGTGGATATGACCTTTAAATTGGTCCGTCATAAAAGAAGAAAGCTCGGTTCCAAAAGAGCGGAGGCCGTCAATGCCGAAGAAGAAAATCTACTTAAGGCAGGATCGATCGTCGAAGTAAAGTACCCAGACTAGTTAGTAAACCTAATAGTGGTAAAAATAAAAACGTAAAATGAAGAGTTTGCATAGATTTTAGAGATCTCATCCGCATATAGATTGGCTAGTGCAAGCAACAGACGAGAATGAATTGTTGTCGTTTTTAGACACATTCTCAAGTTACAATCAAATCTTCATGCACCAAGATAATAGAGAGAAGACTGTCTTTATCTCGGAAAAGGGTTGTATTGCTACAAAGTAATGTTATTTAGACTAAAAACACATGAGCAACCTATCAGCTTGTAATTAACAAAATTTTCTCATATAAGGTCGGAAAGACAATGGAGGTTTACATCGATGAAATGCTGGTAAATTCCTTTTAGGAAGACGACCACATCGCACACCTCATGGAATGATTCGGTATCCAACACAATAGGGCATGAAACTGAATCAACCGAAATGCCCTTTCGCTGTCCTGGCCGGAGTGTTCCTCAGATATGTGGTAACACAAAGAGGGTTTGAAGCAAATACGAAACAGATAGCATAAATACTAAGCATGAGCTTTTCCAAAAAAACAGGATCCAAAATCCCACCAATCATAAGATCGATATCTGATGTAAATAACAATAATCACACAAACGAAGCCTTGCCTTCACCATGGAAACTGCACATCAACGGATCGGCACCCCAGAAAGAATCCAAAATCGAGGCTCAATTAACATCACCTACAGGTGAGGTTCTTGAGCAATCTTTTAGGATAGGCTTCAAATCATCATATAGTGAAGCAGAGTATGACGTACTATTTGCTGGCATACGTCTCGCCCAAACTGTAGGTACCAATAACCTATAAGAATTATGTGATTCACAATTAGTGGAGACTACGAAGCAAGGGGTAAACGAATGAAAGCATACCTAAAGACAGCACAAGAACTCGCCGAAAAATTCATAGCATTCAAACTAACCAAGATATCTAGAGAAGAAAATACTATTGTGGATACATTAATGTTGTTAGCGTCAAAGTTTGATCCCGATCTAAGGCGCATCATATCAGTGGAATACATAGAACAACCAAGCACCAAGGTCGATCTCGGTGAAGGAGGTGGACAAGTATTGTCCATTCGAGCTGCCCATCTTCACGAGAACGAGCTCAAACAAGATTCTTACAAAAAAATAATGCATGAAGCTCACTTTAGATAATGAGAAAATCAATCTAGTGGGAGGTCCCTAGCCCAAAGATAAGGAAAATGGGATACTACAGGCCAACCATGGGAGAGGATTGCACGGCATACGTAAAATGATGTGTGATGTCAAAGATATGCGCTAATAATGCACCAACTGACTGAGCTCATGAGAAGGGTGAATTCACCTTACCATTCATGAAATGGTCATAGATTTGGTTGGCCCTATGCACCCTTTAGTATGACACCGTTACATGCTCGTACTCACAAACTATTTTACCAAGTGGGTGGTAGGAAAAGCATTCCCTTTTGTAAAAGATGAACAAGTTAAGATATTGATATGTAAACCATCATAT
Organism: Sinapis alba; assembly: GCA_012274485.2. NCBI lineage: Eukaryota > Viridiplantae > Streptophyta > Magnoliopsida > Brassicales > Brassicaceae > Sinapis > Sinapis alba. The sequence goes on along the minus strand of MU106353.1, from coordinate 83,827 downwards.
GTCACACGACGTTCAAAACTTTTTGTACTAAACACAAGATAAAAGTTTGATATTCAACTCCCACAAATCCACAATGGCGTTTTCAAGTCAAAGCGACAAACAGTAGAATATTGGAGGGATTAAAGAAACAACTAAAATCATGCAAGAGAAATTGGGAAAATAAACTTAACAGAGTTTTATGGTCACATAGAATAACTCCGCGGAAAGGAACGCATCAGATGCCATACTCTCTAGTTTATAGATTAGAAGCGGTAACGCATGCAGAAATGGAAGTGTCAACCATACGAATAGAGTTGCGACCACAAATGGAAGATCCAAACGACGAGAATGTTATAAAATAACACATATACATCAGAAGAATTACAAGATAAGGCGTTACTAATAATATAAAAGTACCAAAGCAAGCCATGCAATACTACAACCACAATGTCCAATCTAGAACACCTAAGGAGACTTGGTGGTACGACGAGTTCTTGGGAAAACAAAAGAAAGAAGAGCTGGGAAACTAGGCGTAAATTTGGAAGGACATTAATTACTAAGTAACTTAAGTCATACACCCCAGCGTCTACAAACTGATGAAAATAAATGAAACACCCATAGCCCGACCTTGGGACTCCATCAACTTATGTAAGTATCACTACTACTAAAAACATACTGTTCCACAGGAACCTAATATATTGTAATAAAGTGAATTACGACAAAGTTTAATCGCATCTTTCGGTATGTACGCAACCCAGTTTGGGTTTCGCTTACAATAAGAGAATTTTTTTTTTATCATCATCTCCTATGAATATACAGGTGCCCTGGCCAGACAAATATTTTAATCTAGTGCATCTCTCTTAGGTGCCTTGGTGAATTGACACTTACCATGGGAAACAATTGTTAAAATTCCCTCACCACCGCGTGAACGTAAGCACGCCAATTTATAGATAGTCGGGGCTCAAAATCACAATATACTTGAATAACGGTAGTAACCAAGCAACCTAATAACACTCAAGTGTGTGCAGGATAAGCCGGGAAATATATTGTACCTAAGTCCATGTATAAGACATGATAAGCTGAAAATCGATTCGCGCCTATAGACGACTCTGTCGTAGCAAACTGTCGTAACAAACCCAAAGTAAGCTAAGCCTCTCTACATATGTTATCACATAGATATACGTAATAACGGTTAAAATATTAAGAGCCACTCGATAAAGCGTATGAAAAAAAAAGGCTTTATAGGTACCATAACATACGATAACATTGTTTACGAAAAACAATGATAAAAGCAAAAATATGGTCACAAACAACCTAAAACTCTGAATGACTAGAGACATGAGACACATCGAGCTCTTTTTCCAAGATAAATTTGTCCATTTCCATCTCGTTAAGGTCAACACAAAGATCTTTAGCAGACTTCTCCCAAGGACCAAGATCCTCTTACAAGCCGGCCACTCCCTTTAACATCAGCTCTTTGATCATATCAATTCATTCGGAAGCCTCAGAAACTAAGAGAGATTTTTATTGAACCGCCTATAAATCAGCAAAGGCTCGCTTAGCCATATCAAGCCGGGCTCGATACTTCTCAGCAGAAGAACGGAGGACACCCTTTTCAGCCTCGCGTATCGTCTCTTCCCTCAAGGCGTTCACACGACGGACCTTGTCCTCGTGATATATCAGATCCCATTCAAGATGTTCTCGACGCTCACAACACTCTCACTTAGTATCATCGAGAATTCTCATGAGATCAGCTTTCCTTGACCACGGCCGTAATTCTAAATGATGACAGAGATACATGTAAACTTTTCAGTTGCGCATGAAGGGCAGGACCAAACAATTTCAAATTTATACACTCATCTCGGCCCTTTGATTGGACTTTGAAAATCCTAAGCTGAAACTCCAGCTTGGTCGAAAAATGAACTATATCCTTCCCTTTCGTACATGTTATCCTCAGTGCAATACGGTCACGATTGGAGGAGCGGTCCACAATTGCCGCTTTTTCTCTCTCAGATAGGAGTACACGGTCATAAGAAAAATTGAGCCGATTCACCAGGCATGTTTTCTAAAAGAGAAGAGAAGCATTAACCAATCAAACAACAAAATAATATCGAAAGGTATAGAACCAAAATATACATACAATGGTGTTGGTTCAACAGATTCTCCGGTAGAGATCACCCTGAACAGGCTGTCCATATCCTATAACCGGATCGCTGGCTAGACAAAAATTCTTGTAGAGATTGACACAAGTTATGCCATCTTTAGAAAGAGAAGATTCACCAAGAAAATCAAAATATACGGAAAACTCTCCTACTTGAGAAGAGGAGGCAAGAACATGCGACTGGTGCAGAGGTGAGATCCATAGCCTCATTGATACCAGCCTCCACTCGAAAACACCACAACTCTTGGCCTTGGAGAACCCAAAGATGGATGACGACATGTGAGAAGTTCATGTCTTTTAATTGCTGCAAAACAATGAGCAACTTCTTTAAATTTGATTACATGGAGAAGAGGGAGAGGGGAAAGCATAAGACCCGGGCCTCAATTTCCAAGTAGGACAATTGGCAGCAGCGATATCTGGATCCCTTCCAAGCTCCACGGAAGTCCCCACCAAAAATCAAAGAGGAGGAGCAATCAAAGAAGGTAGGTCAGTAGGCTGATCTGGAGAAACAAAAAACAAGGTGAGAACAGCAAACCAACAAAACTAGCGTCAAAATATACCAAACCCACTAGAAAGAAAGTCCAGAATAGCCGCAAACTGAACAAAAGTAAACTTACACCAAACCGGGGGAACAACGTCTCTCAACATGCTAATTACATATTACACAAACTCGGCTCAAGAGAAACTGCTCCAAAGAATACAAATGTATAAGCTCATAAAACCATATATTCGAAATAAAAAATGCATGATGCTAAAAACTCCTAGCATGAGAGACGCTCCACTCCAACGAACCGGCCTCACAAAATCCCCGGTGACAGAATTCTTGACGAAGAAGTAACTCTTCGCCTAACTCCTAGAAAAATTATTTCTAGGCATCACTATTTGAGGACCTCCAAAAAGATCATAAATGTCGGGCTTCGATGGAACTAACCTGAAAGTAGTCAAGGCCTCAAGCAGTAGAAGCTCAATCTTCTGCCTGACCTCATAACATAGAACCAGTAGGCCGATAATGGTCTGCATCCTACTAAGTTTTAATTGGGAAATAGCTATACCACACCTATTACAATATTCAATGAGAATAGAAGAGAGAGGAAATCAGAGATGACAAAGCTTCAAATGCGCCTCATATATCGTAAAATACCATGGAGTCAACAACCAAGGAATGTCGGCCAATGGAGGAAGAAGGTAGATTGTCTCCACATGGACTTCGAGCGACTCCCTCATATCTTGAACTGATTCAAATGTTTTGTTGTTCTTTCGAGCCACAAACACCCGGTGAGGATCAATCAAACCTGCCGAATGATCAATAGGGTCATAACTCACAGAAAACAGAACAATAGCAGAAAGCCGCGGAGTATGAGAAAATTTGTTTGAGGGTGAACCATTCGAACAATTAGGAGAAAGAGGAGGAGTATCCTCGTTGAGTTTCTCTTAATCAAAAGCGCTATCAAGAATAGCAAACATAGGCAAAAACAGAGAAGATAATAGAAGACAAAAAGAGAAAGCGCCAAAAAGTGAATTTATAAGCAAAAGTGACAACTATTCTAGTCGAAGCGACGCAATAGCGGCAAAGTGAAAAGTCCAAAAAAGAAATGCTTAACTTTTTGAAACGATTTGACTCTCGAGAAAGGAAAACGAATTGCGAGTTTATAGTCACTACATAACCAAATTGGTATTCGATAAAATCAAAATCTCAAACCGGATATCGAATATCCCACGAAACCAATGATCTCAAGATATACCATTCAACTATGGACCTGAACCTAAACTAATCGTCAAGGAAAGATTTGTTTTCTACAAAACTATGATAGTCAAAATGTTTGATTAAATGGAAATACACAAGAATTGAAGAATAATGAAAGGAAAATAATTTGCTGAAAAATAATTTGCTGAAAAATCTTAAAATAATTACTAAAATATATGTTTTCTTTTTATCTTTTTTATCATAACAGTAAATTTGTATCTAACAAAAAGTTGACAGTGTACAAATGGCCATATGTTCGATTCCCGTTAGAAATGATATGCTTTCCTCATGATATGTAAATTTATATAGTTAAGCTTTTTTTGACAAAGAGCTTCCAAATTAAAAAATACAATTGTTTACAAAATAAGATGTAATAACTTTATAGAGGAAAAATGCTTGCATTGATACACTTTATAAATAGGGCAATTCTCTTAAATATCACCTTTTAAGTTTTTGTCACAAAAATAGCCCTAGAAAAATAAAATGACCAAAATAGCATTTTTAAAAAAAAAATTAAAATTTTTTAAAAAAAATTTGAAATTTGAAACCCTATCCCCAAACCCACCCTTTTACTCTAAACCCTAAAGTCTAAATTAGTTAACCCTAGGGATATAAATGCATATTAATAAAAAAAATTAGCTTCTAAAAAACTATTTTGGTCATTTTCTTCCTTAAAAACTATTTTGGTCATTTTCTTCTTTAAAAACTATTTTTGTGAAGAACAAACTAAAAGGAACTATCTAATGGAATTTTTTTTATAAATAATATCTCATATCTATGAAACTTCTAAGGTATAAGAGAGATGAACCAAAATGAAATGAGAAAAGCCACTAGAGTAGTACCACGATCAAGCCGACCATTCTTATCTCTCCTTTGCATTGTCTTTTCTTCTAAATCCTTGGTATTTGATATGAGTTTTTTTCTCTCTTCCACCCCTTGTCTAGCACGACAAGTTTATTGGTTCATTGGTGGCTTCATCCACATTATCTAAAATAACTCCTAAATCTACTAACTTGAGATGATGTGGTTAAGGGATTAACAATAAAAAAAAATTAACTGCCTTTTTGGTAGTATTTGATGGAGAAGTTTTCATAATAGATGCTAAAATGGTTATGCATCTTCCTAAAATAGTTTACGAGCCTTTAGATCTAGAACCTTATATTCATTCAAAAAAAATTGTAAAACATAAATATGTGAATGGTAAAAAAAAACATAACCATATAACCTCTTTTTTGTAACACACATAACTATATAACCAATCAAAGATTTTTTCCCTTAGGAAATAAAGTTTAGAATGTTTCATACCAAGTAAAAAGACGGGAGATCAAGCAGAATGAAAATCTAAAGTTAAGCTTCTAAAGATGATGTTATATGAGAAGAATATGACTATTCTCGCGATTAAAGCCATACGGTGTGTTATGGACCTCTTGATATTCGGAAGAAACATACAAAGTACAAACTTTGGATATAAAAATTCTCGGTTTAGAGAAAAGAGAGAGCTATTTGGATCATTGCTGGTAGGCTAATACTTATCTATGAAGATTGTAGGTGCGTGTAGAGTTTAAAGAACGTGGAAACACACAATTAGAGAGTTGTTAAGAAGCATGTGATGTTGTAATTCACGCTCGCAATAGCCCAATGAATCCACCCACGCGTCTCTCTTATGCACACACCCACACCATTGCGTTCTTCCCATTGCTCACCCTATAAACTTCAGTCCCCGACACGTGGCACTCGTCTGCGTTTTTATACCCAAAGTTTATTTATTCCCTTTTTGCCATTTGGATGATCTCTCTTTTTTTTTTATAAAATTATAAATAGCCTCAGCTTGTCCGTGTTTATTAGAACTACACTACTCTAATGATGGAACACACTGAAAAACAATAAAAACAAACAAACATTAAAATGTCAGGGAAAAATAAAATAAAAATAAGCTTGTACGGGAATGTACTATATAATACTTCATCCGTTTCATTTTAATTAATATTTTAAATTTATGCATATAAATTAAAAAATATTTAGTTTTACATATTTCCAAAACAAGAACATTATTACCAATATACCTAACCATATTTCAACTAATAAAAAAATAAATTAGAGAATATTGTAAATTAATTTTGTATTGAAAATTTAAAACGACACTTATTCTGAAACAAAAATTATACTCTACAACGACAAGTAAATCAAAACGGAGGGAGTATACCTGAAAAATTAACATTTTCTTTGTTGTTTTCTAGGTTCTATTCAGGTCTAGAGACAAAAACTCTCTGATTAATAATGTAATTTGTCTAGTATTTATAAAGTTTAAAACATAATTTCATGATTTATTTTTCCTAAACCCTCTCCAAACCCAATAAACCGAAGCAAAAAAACAAGAGCGAGAAGTAGTAACGCATTAGTTTTCGGCCACCTCCATTGAAACGAAGCTCTCCGAGAGAGAGATTGAAGTGTGGTGCACCGTTACAACCAAAAAAAAAAAACATAACATAACCAAACCCGTACACGAAAAAACACAGACTTTTTGTTTGTATTTTTTTTTTTGTCTCTTTCCATGGTAATGACAGAACTCAACTTCCTCCCAACAATCTCCGATCGCTTCACGACGACGTCACCGTCACCGTCACCGTCCTTCACCTCACATTCTCTTCTTCCCTTCACTCATCGACGAACACGACAAAGAAACCACAAACCTGTCTCCGTACGCATGGAGCAGTCACGACCAAGAAGAAACCGAAAAGACAAGATCGTCGTCATCTTAGGAGCAACCGGCGCCGGAAAATCCCGACTTTCCGTCGATCTCGCCACTCGTTTCCCTTCAGAGATCATAAACTCCGACAAAATCCAAGTGTACGAAGGACTAGAGATCACAACCAACCAGATTACGATCCCCGACCGTCGCGGCGTTCCTCACCACCTCCTCGGTTATCTCCCCTCCGAAGACGGCGAACTCACCGCCGAAGATTTCCGTGTCGACGCTTCAAACGCCGTTTCCGACATAATCTCCCGTAAAAAGCTTCCGATCATCGCCGGCGGATCTAACTCCTTCGTCCACGCACTCCTCGCCGAGAGATTCGACCCAAAGATCGATCCTTTCTCTTCTCCCGGGTCGTCGTCTTCTATCTGTCGGGGCTTGCGTTACGACAGCTGTTTCATCTGGGTAGATGTGTCGGAACCTGTGCTGTTCGAGTATCTTCTGAAACGGGTCGACGAGATGATGGGTTCGGGTATGTTCGAAGAGCTATCCGGGTTTTACGACCCGGTGAAAGCGAGTAGGACCCGGTTTGGGATCCGGAAAGCTATAGGGGTACCGGAGTTCGACGCTTACTTCAAAATGTACCCACCGGAGAAGGAGAGAAAGTGGGATTCAGGGAGGAGAGCGGCGTACGATAAGGCGGTGGAGGATATCAAAGAGAACACGTTGAGGTTAGCGAAGAGACAAGTATGGAAGATAGAGAAGCTGAGAGATGCAGGTTGGGATATTAAGAGAGTTGATGCAACGGCGTCGTTTAGAGCTGTTATGATGAGTTCGTCGCGAGAGTGGAGAGAGATTTGGGAGGAGCAAGTTTTGGAGCCAAGCGTAAAGATTGTGAATCGGCTGTTGGTGGAGGATTAGGTTATTTCCAGCCATTTTCCAGCTCATTTCTTTTTGCTTTCCATATCATAAAAAGGGTTCGTTCGTTGAGAGATTATTTTTCGAAAAAAAAGGCACATTTTTTTGTTGGGTTATCTACAAACATGTAATACATATGATCTCCGCCATTTTTGGTACTCAAAAACTCCGTTTTCATTCTGAAATGATGGGGGAAATTAAAGCAAAAGAAAAAGTCCATTTCCTTTTTTCAAAAGTTTTGTTACTTTAAGATGTAAAAAAAGCTTTGATCTTTAGAAAATTAGGAGCTTGTTTGTCTAGTCTGCAGAAGTGTGTGTGTGGGTAAAGAAAAGCGTATGCGAGAGCAACGGCAAGGAAAGAGGAGCTGAACTGTGAAGCTTTGCATTTAGCGTCAGAACAAAATAAACCTTTTTGTTGTTTTTGTTATGTCATTGGAAATTTCACCTTTAGTTTTTCTCTTCTTTTTTAACGGAAGTCTAGACCTTAAACCTCAGTTTAAAGTTTAAACCAAGAATTGGTTTTGCCAAAGAGACCTTTTGTATATTTATTTTATGTTATTAGAGCATTTCCAAAACATATTCTATAACTCTTAATATAAATTCTTTTGTTTTACAAAAAGATATTTCAAAACTTCAAATTTAAAGTTTTGAATAGTGAAACTTCAAATATAGAGTGTCACTATTCAAAACTTCAAATTTGAAGTTTCATATTTTTATTTGTATTTGAGTGATTACAGTTACATATTATATTTATAATTCTTAAATATTTTGTTGTTTTATTGTTTTAGTCTTTAAAAAATTTATAACTCATAAATATTTCAAATTTGCTTCTATAATTTTGAAAAGTTTTACACATAAAATTAAATAAAAAATTTAAAATAATATTTAATATTTTTTCAAAACTAAATTAGATAACAAAAATATTACAAAAGAAACTTAGCAAATGTCTTATATCGAAGTATTATGACATAGTTTTATAGAATAATGTGGTATTTTACTTATCATTTAATATTTAATTATGTATTTTTATGTAAAATTTTATATATATGTTATTTATTTATAAATATTTGATGAATTTAATTAAGTATCATAAATATAAACATTATAATCTAAAATAAAAAATGTTTTTGAAGTTAAGTTTGAAATTTTGCTTTTGGAAAATACTATCTTTAAACTTCAAATTTGAAGTTTTGTAAAGCAAACTTCAAATATGAAGTTTTAAAATTAAGTGTATTTTTGGAGATGCTCATAAGAATAAGACTTTTTGTATATGTATTTTACGTTTGAAGGTTTCAGATATTCATTTGGATTATTTCAAATTTTCAAAATACCTAATATAAACACCATTCAAGTATTGTTTTTTCGAATTTTGAACCAATGGTGAAATCCATTTGGGTTCATGCCGAATTCAAGTATTTATATGGATGGATCTTTTTAAAAATATAGAATATATTTTTTAAAAGGTTTATTGGGTTAGTCTTGATATTTTAACCTAAGCAACTCACTAAATACTCTGAAATCACTTTAATAAATCGATCTAATTTGTTAGGTAACATATATACTTGAACAATGTATAACCGAATACCAATAATAAATATAAGCATTTAGATAACTAGAGTTACTTATTTTGCTTTCATATACTAATTTCAGATACTAATTCAAATCTAAAAACATGTATTCATGGTCAATTTTTGGAGTTTTCAAATTTTATATTGTGAGTTTGGAACGAATTTGTAATACTCAATACCTATATTACTGTACTTATACATGATCTATTAGGTATTTTTATATATCATTCGGATTCAATTTTTTGGATAAAACTCGTTCGTATTCAGTTACAAAGGCTAATACCTAATTTATTTAATGAATAAGTACTTTTACAAAAATATGGTGAAAGATAGAACTGAGTTTTGGTTCAACAATTTTTTTAAGCTCTATGATTCTACTTCCAACAAGGCAAATACAATCCCGATCATAGTTACTAGTAAAACGTTACATTCGATTGAAGACAAAACAGAAAGAAAAAAAAACAGAAAGAATTTATATACGGTTTAAACTTGAGTCTATTGTCTATATATGATCGTGTAGAGCATTTTATATAACAGTTCATGTAATCCATTGGTACTATCTTAAGTTTTAAAGATATGTTTACGATGCTTGACAGCTAATGTTATACTATTAAATACGGATATTTTCAAATTTTATTTGTGTTAAGTTTACATTTCTTTTAAATATATATAGCTTTGTATTAGAAAAACAGGAATTGCCATTTTGCTGTATAATTATGTGTTTTTCTTGTTGTTGCAAACAGAATTTTGCAACCTGAGCCGCAATGAGTTATCAGATTCAGACAGCTCCACATACTTATTTGAAGTCGGATATGACAACTAATATTAGTTAAAACGAAATCCTCCAAATCTTAAAAGACAATCTTAGATAGATCTTATTCGACTAGTTTTTAATGATCTTGGTAATGATTTGTTTGAATTTTAAAGCCCCCTTTCTGATCGAATTTATTTTAATAGTATTTAAACTTCGATTAAATCTTCATCATAATAAACATGATGAGAGATGATGGATTCTTATACATCTCCCACACGACTTTATGTCCCACATCTACTAGCCGTGGATCCAAACTCTAATCACAAGATATTGATGATTCTTGAATTCTATAAGTGCATGCAGCACGTTACAATTTGTAATAAAATGATAACTGTATTTTAAGAAGAGTGATAATTGTATTTTAAGGAAAATGATACTTATCTGTGATATTACTCAGGATTATTATATGCGTAATGGTCTTAAGAAGAACATCGTTTGTGAATGTGACGTGTGGACATTTTGATTTGATACTAAAAACGTAAATTTGCTGTATCTTTGGGTTCGACCATTCGAGTCTACTATGTGTTAATACTTGCCATAGAGTATTTGGCCACTTAAGCCATCATTATCCCGATCTCTTAACCGGCATTCTTAACTTCGGATAAGAGACGGTTCTTAGTTTTTCTTAGTTTTTAACTAAGAAATACTAAGAACCGTCGCTTAAATAAAAAATATAAGAGTCGTCTCTTATCCAAAAAAAAAAAAAAAAAATCATGAGTTAAGAATTCCGGTTAAGAGATTGAAGTGCTCTTAGATTTTGGTTCAACCATTGTATCCATTGTATCCGTGATGAGTATGAGGAAAATGTATGGTAAACTAATTGCCATACAACGTATATTTATTTCCTTCACTAAATATGATTCCATCGATCTCAATCACTATTTATTGTTCTCTCTTTGTCCACAAGTGTTCTTTGCAGTTTCGTGAAAGGGTCATCATTTGTGATCGTACTTGATCAGAAACCAAGACAATAATATTGGCACGTAAACTGTTGACTGCAGGGGTTGCTATCAAAACTTTTATACCATTGATATAGGTTTGGTCAAGAATGCTATATATACAAAAACAAATTATATACACAATTATTTGTTTCATTACAATCCAGGAAATGAAATAAGTACCTACCGAACAAACTCATAGATCTCCTCTCATGCACAATTAGATAGTGTATTTGCCCGTAGTGTAAACCTAGAGTGAGTGGTCCCATACTCCCATATTCCCCCATATATATTGGATTATATGTTTCAGTGGGTTTATGCATACTATATGCCAAAATAACTTATATCTATATTTTGGCATTCTAGCATATTCTCTTCTTTTTCTTATAATCCGGGCATACAGCTAATGGTTGACACTTGTGCTGCCGCGGTGCAATAACTCGAATTCGTGTATGAGATGTGATGACATAAAATGTTAGTAACTAATTACAATGTTGGTAATTACTCAATCCGTTTTAAATTATGTGTCGTTCTGGAGTAGATTTTTTGTTTCAAAATAAGTGTCGTTTTCGGTTTTTAATGCAAAATTTATTGGTAATATTTTCTTTTATATTTTTCTATTGGTTAATATATAGTTAGGTGTATTGGTAATAGTGTTTTTATTTTGAAAATATGTAAAATTAAATGTTTTCTTAATATGTGTGCATAAACCTAGAACGACAACTAATATAAAACGGAGGGAGTAGTTACCAACAAACTTTTTTTTTACTAACAAACGTTCTTTTAATTATAAAGTATATTTTATGAGTTACCAACAAATATCCTATGTATAGACCAATTGAACCAAGGCGTACTACAAAACTTCACGATGTTTTTAGAACATCATTATCCCTAAGAACCCCAAATAAAATTTTTATTTTTAATTTTGTCTAATTTAAAAAAAAAAGAACAATCGCGGGTCGACACATGTCAGTGGGATCCGCGAACAGTGCAAAAGACAATTCTTATTTAAAAGTTTTTGGAACCGTTTCTTGCACTATTCACAGCCCCACATGTCAGTGGAACCCGCGAACAGTGCAATAAACCTCCTTAAGAATCCCGGATAGTGATGTTCTTACCTAGCTACTAATTATTTTAATAATATAGTTAATTCAATGTTAGCAGATTTTTGTTTCCCAAATTTTATGAAAATTATTATTTGAAATTACTGAAATTTTGTTCACTATATTTATGTTTTATTCTAGAATTTAGACAAGAAATCACAAATTAACTTAACTCTTAACTCTAACGTCTTTATTTAGTGTACTGATCTGTACAAACTTGAATTTCAGTTTATCATATAATAATGATCATTCATACTTTACCGCCAAGCACAACTATAGGAGTAGCTTGAAATTGGTTGCTTTCGAAGCATTGTAGCAACTAGCAACAGAGTCTAAATCCATTAAGTTGTCTCTATCAGACATAATAGCACATCCTTCTGATTGATTTAAATGCATGTTGGAGAATGAGAACCTATCTTCTTCTTCTTCTTTCAAGAGCCTGTCTTGTAATTTATGATTAAAGAAGAAAGTAAATTCATAAAGCTTGAAAATTAATAAAGTAAACAAGAAATCGTTTTTGGCTGGACCCGAGGAGTGTTTTTTTTCTTTTAACCAAGATGGGTTCGGGTCTTCGACCTTAATTCCCTCATAGATCCGGAATCAGCTTTTATCTGTACCTGTTAGGGCTCTGGATACTCCTTCCCACCTGAGACTTGAACTCGTGACCTCTCAAACAAATGCATGAGATGTTACCAGTTGAGCTAGTTCGTCCGGGTTTAGAATCGTTCGTGTGTGTTAGGATCTCCGTATCTAGACGTTCAATTTAAGTTTTGATGACACCAAGTAGTTTGCTTCGTTATACTTGCTTAATCCGATTAGCGTCTCGTGATTGGAAGGAAGCTTCTCTTTATCTCCAATCTGTCTAAATGCATGCAAATGACAGCTTTGCATCAAATGAAAATATTATTATAACTTTCTATCAGATTATTCGATTTTATTATATGCAATAAGGTCTACGATCAAAGTACGGACTTCTTCGAATCCTATTATAATCCCTGTTTGGTGGCATTCTATTTTGTATATATACATACGTTCTTTGTTCATTTCTGCATGTTTAATAAAGTCAAAACTCTTTTTTAATAAAGTCAAACCTTAATAGTCAAAAAAAAATGTCAGAAGAATAAAATATTTAAATCAAATAGTTATGGTACGCGTAGCGTATGGTTGCAACATCCGACTTATGGTCGAATTGTTATGTATACAAGGGTTGTGTATCTTCACTAAAATATCAACAATATAAAAGAAATACACATATCCAAAATTAATTAAACATATAGGAACACATATACATTATTGTACTATATGAAATATATAGTTTAAAGCAATACTAATGATAAGTAACCTCCTAGTTGTTATGCCGAATATCGTTTTTTTTTGTAGAACTGATCGAAGTTGATTTGTGATATACGAAAACACGAATCAAAAAGAAATTCGTTTACTTATTTTATCCTTTTTTATAGGGAGCTCTCCACCACTAAAATATCAATATTATTAAACCAACAAAAATTAACATATATCCATATATTTTGAACAAGCCCGGCTGAAAGAACATATGGGCCTAGTGCAAAACTTTCTTCTATATTGTAGTTGTGTTTATGTAAATTTAAAAATTAGACCCTTAATTTATATGATTTTTACAAATTAGGACCTTATTTTCTATAAGAAAACTATCATTAAAAAGAACCTAGTGCAAATGCACTCTCAGCAAGACAGCAACCCATGTTCAAAGCCGGCACTGATTTTGTATTTAAATCATTAAAATATAAATATAAAATTCATGAAATCAAATATTTTGTTTTAAAACACAATGCACATACATATATTATATAAAAATTTACATATAGTAGTATTATATTTTTTTTCTTGACCTAAAACAAATAAAATTTCAAATCGTGAAATAAAACTAAAATATTATGTTGAAAAAGTTTAAGAGGTTGTTTTTTGCAAACTAAAAAAAATTAACAAGTTGAACAAGAAACACTAGAACAAAAAAAAAACACAAGATACGAAATCATATTCAGTTAATAATTAAAGTGATAATATCAAAAAGAAAATTAAATATGATAAAACATAGAAAAAAATAAAAACAAAAGAAATAGACAAAATCAAAAACATGGAAGTAAAATCAATAATATCTATATTTGAAAATAAAAAGTATAAAAAGTTTAAAGCATGTAATATGGAATCAATGAAATATATGTAAAGATTAAAAATACATAATAATAAACTTAAAATTTTATTGTAATATAATGATTTAGATGAATGAAACAAATATAAATTAGAAATAATCGAATCAAATAAAACTTTGTAAGCTTTCAAATATTGATAATCAAAATAAACATATAAACATATTTTATAAAAAAAATTTATAAATAAATACATAATAAAATATCCATAATAATTTTTTAAAAAATATATTAAATATCAATGTTAAAAGAAATGTTACACTAAACAAATGATGACTCAACTTCTAATGTATATATATAACAATTAGTCTGACAACTAGTTCGGGAGCTTACACGTTTATAAATTACAAAATATACTAAACATATATATAATATATAATATTTTATATTAAATATTATTATTCACACGATGAGATTTATATTATTTCATTTTTATAAGATTATAAACTCTGATATACTCGTCCTAAATATAAAATATTTAAGTTAAAACATGCATACTAAAATATAAAATATTTAAATTAAAATATGCGTATTAAAAATTATTTTTATCTAAAAAATAATCTATGATTAATATTACTAATTATTAATGATTTAATTAATTACAAAATAAACTATTAAATATGATTAGTTAGATAGATTAATAAGTTAAAAACAATTACCTAAAAATATGAAATATTTTACATATTAAAAGAGTAAAAAATGTAAACATCTTACATTTGAAACGATGTCGTATTAATTATTATAATTTATGAGTAATAAATTATATATTATTTATTGTTAAAACACTGTAATTGTTTAGATGGTTTAAAAAGTAGTTGTCATAATTTTACAGGGTCTAGCACTTAAGTGTTGCCTAAAAGAATGTATAGAAAGTTTTTAGTAGTCCTGGGCGTTCGGTTTATTCGGGTTAAACGGTTTGGTTTATTCGGGTTGGCCAAAACTTTTCCGAAGTAAACCGATCAAAAATTCTGATCAGTTCGGTTCGGAAATCAGTTTATTCGGTTCGGTTATACAATGAAAAATCTATTCCGAAACTTATGTGTGAATCGGTTTATTCGGTTCGACGGTAAGGTGATTGGAAACATTAAAAATGGCGAGAAATAAAGGATAAAGAAGATCTGAGTTTGATGTTGAAAAAAACACCGCAGTGATAGTTGAGAAGAGATATCACGAGATGTTCGACGGCGAGCAAAGAGAAAACTAATTATGTTGTCTTAGATCTAGTTTTTTTTCTCTTTAGTTGGTTAGTGAGTTAGTTTAGTTATTCATTGGGTTTTATCTTTTTTTTTTAAATGGACTTTTAGTAACTTGTAAATGTCTATTTAAAACCCCTATATTACAAATCTAATTCAAAATTAATTAGGTTTTGACAGAAGAAAATGACGGCTGTTTCTACATTCAGAGAAGAAAATAAAGAATATGTGAACTAGAAGAGAGGAAAAGGTCGAATGAGTAATGAAGAACAGAAACCAAAGAACCGATTGGTTTACCACTGCCAAACCGAACCGAATAAATAACCGAAGTAGAATCTGAAAAAGATCCGATCGGTTTGCAGTCTTCAACCGAAATGCACCGAAAACCGAAAAAATTGGTTCGGTTCACTTCGGTTAAGGCCGAAGGCCCAGGACTAGTTTTTAGAACACCGTTACGTATCCACAAACTAAAAATGTATAAAATTAATTGGTTAACGTGTGAAACCTTAAACTTAAAATCTCTACTATGTGATATTCAATATCCATGCGTATTAAGAATAGTTTTATATCGCTCAAGTTCTTTTTTTATCAAATCCCACCTCAGCAACAACAGTTCTCTTTCTGAATGTTTTAATTTCAAAGTTCATGTTGCATTGCATTTACTATTTTATTGCTCATATATGAAAATTTACCACAAATACCAATCTGCCTTTTTAATCATATATATACATATATACTAGGAATGATTGGTTGGGGTTAGTTCTGTGGACTGTTGATGTATAATGTTTGACTGATAGGGCCTATCTCCACTCCTACAACTGCAAAAGATCACTTGTCACCTCCCTCACAGTCACTGATGCGACTTTGTAGCTACCTATTAGATCAAGAAATAAATGTGTATTATACTCTTTCTATTTCAAAATACATGAAATTTTAGAATATGGCACGACTCTTAAAAATTTTAGGATATGGCAGAACTATTAAAAAATTATTTTTATTTAAAAAATATTATTAAAATATAAATTAAAACTATTCAACTAATTATAGAATAAACTACAAAATATCATTGATTACACAATTTTTAATAAAAAAAAAAAATACATTAAAATATAAAAATATCATCTATTTTAAAACATCAAAACCTCTAAAAATATCATTTATTTTAAAATGGAGAGAGTATCTATCTATATATATATAGTAGAGTTTATTCTCTCCTGGGTGTGCCACCTCAGCAGACAGGTCAGAAAGTCGAGCTTCGTGAGCGCAACACCTGTCTTTATCTTTAAAACTCAGCGTTTTGTTTATGTTAGAAGCTATTGGTGACACGTGTTAGTTTGAAACACCATTGTGCTCCTTCGTTGATGATGTTATATTGTTGTTGATGGGCTTTCATACCAAGAATTGTTTTAGACTTAAAAGTATAGGTTGTGGGCTTCTAATACTAGATTTGGGCTAAAGAGTATTGGTTAAGTGGGTGATTAGAGACTATCTTCATCTGCAACACTTTCTCGAAGAACCACCGTCTAGAGTTAACAATGGATCTCCGGGGTTACGAAGGTTGGAAATCCGGCCAATCTCTGGTGGAAACCGCCTTTGTTGTCGGTTCATTAGCTTCTTACTTGCTTTCGAAAATCGAAACCGTTACAGATCTCATATGCATTCAATCATTCTCATTAACCTCCAATAACTCCATATCTCCGTTACTTCCATGTTTTCACATTCATTGCATCCTATTTTCTTTTAGTCGGTAAATCTGCAATTATAAATAGGTTAGTTTGTATCCAGAAATTCACATTTTCATTCCTCACAATCATAATAACACAAAAACCTTACACACGATTGTATCGACTTGGAACTGAGATCAATTGAAGAAATATTGTCGTCTCTGCAAGTCATGCCATCGAAGGTACACATATTCTTCTTAGAAGACCAGTCTGGGGGTAAGATTCTTTTCAGGGAAAAAACGTTTTAAAATCTTACCAGATGATATATTTCTCTAAACAAAAACAGAGATGGTGAAGCTTGAAGGGGAAAAAAGAAAGAAAAAAAGGTTAAGAAGGAAATAGTTGTTAAAGAGAGAGCAAGACATAATCTTTGTTGTTTTCGAGTGAGAAGTGTGGAAGTAGAAAGTTGAATGGGTGAGTTAAGATTTTAGATCTACGATTAGAGAGTAATTGAAAGTTCTAACATACAGAAAATCCAGAGAGAGCTACATAAGATAAGCGTGGAGATGGAAAAATATTTATTCTTTTGACATCGAAAAATATTTATTAAATGGCAAAAGACAGGGAAGTCACAGCTGTGAACATGTTACTTCTTCTAATTTTTGTTGTTATTATCAAAAAATTTAACTTCAATTTCGATAAGCGATACAAACAAAATAATGCGCTACAAATAAAAGTTAATTATACAAAGAGATACAATGTTTATAAAAAATAATGACATCACAAATTTTCAAATTGATAACTTTTTCTAATTAAATGTTAAATAAATGAGGTATTTTTCAGAACAGTAAAAATGTTTAATACGTGAGATTAGGGGATATGATCAAATCTTTCACAAGCTATATCCTATCAACCCCTGTTAATCCCATCATAAAATGATTTGAATTATTTTTAAATGTTATATTCAATCACTTTGCTTGATTCAAATAAATTAAGAAAACAAGTCTATTCTGATGATTTTGGTTTGGTGTTGGTTTCATTTATCAATATAAAATTATAAATATAAATTTACACATAAAATAAAATTATATTCGTAGTAAAAGTTTACATAAACAAATTAAACACGTTGAAATATGTTAAAAAGCAAAATAAAATCACATCAGAGACGCATTTGTCTCATTTCAACTACCAAATAGACGAAAATGTTGTTTCTATTATTTTATAATTTCAACTCTCTATTTTTATATTAAATAGGAAAGTTCTTTATGAATTTCAGTAATTTCGGAGGATTTTGATGACTCTACGTGAAACCTTCGGGACTGTTTGAAAGGTCGCAAGTTTTTGGGACTCATCTTATCTCTTGAATTCATTAATTACATTTGTAATTTTCTATCTAGAAATTTTGACTCATTTAAATATAAAAACAAGTTCTAAGACGTGTGAAATATAGGAGTCGACTAACAAATTTAGATTCCAAGCGTCAGACACAAGGAAAGTAAACCTGCAATACTAAAATATTGAACATTAACATCAACTAGAAAATATAGATACCGAGAGAGTAATAAAAGTACAGTTACATTAATTAAAATAAACATAGACTATCTTTGTATGTTTAAATCAAGGAAATACAAAAAACTAGAAAATCATGGAAATTGATAAACTTTTTAAAACATTTGAACTATATATATTAACAATACATCAAATGCTCTATAAATAATCTTAATAGCTAAAAATATATCAAAAAGTTATGGTTTTCTGTTTTTTTTTTCTTTTGGGTTAACCTTAATTTTGGTGGTAAAAAACAATTGCGGAATTCATTATTTTCTATATTATTGTTGATGTGAGTTTGAAGAAAAATAAAAACAACAAAAATATATAAACTAACATGTTATTATGAATATTAAACAGTAACAATTAGTAACATATTTTAATGCTACTTGCTTATTTTGTTTTAAAAAGTAATAATAAATTCACTTTCTTTATGAACTATTTAAATTATAAAATTTAAGAAAAAATGTATTAAAAATCTATCAAGTTCAATAAAAAAAAATATTATGAATATAGCAAAATAGTTATATTTTAAATAAATCGTTTTAATATAGTAATAAATATCATTTCTATTAAAAAAATAACAAAATTTATAGTAAAAATAGTAAAAATTAAAAATTAAAATAAACTAAAAATTTCATCAAAATTTTAAATATATTTAGATTATTTCATTTGTTTATTTACACGCCCGTAGGGCGGGTCCGACCCTAGTATGATAAATAGATAAGAGTGTTGTTTGTTCTTATTCCCTTGAAAAGAGTTTATATATATGTACAAGAGTTATACTAAACCTAGATACCCAATATATAATAGTGCAAGAGTTATGTGCACGTTTTTTTTCCTACAGAGATTGTGCTTTTATCTATATTCTCTCTCATTTTTGTTTAAAAAACACTATGACGAAAGATCACTAATGCAAGTGCCCTAAGTGTTTTTTCTAACTTCTTGTTGGATACAATATATTTCATTTATTTTATGATATTAAATTGTTAATAATTAGGTATAATTTATTTTCTCCGTTTTTGTAAAAAGTATCATATTTAACGTATATTAAAATGATAAAATATATTGATATATCTTTACTTATTATATGATTACTTAAATAAAATGACTTAATTAAATATATATTGATTATTTAAAATGGTAAAGAAAATTAATAAAGAAAATTTATATTGAAAATTAAAATAATATTCTTTACAAAACAGAAGGAGTACATACTTGGTTTTTATAAAGAGACAGGTGAATTTAAAAACACCTAGCGAGTATGCCAATGTCTAACCAAACATCCACACATATATTCTTGGAATTATGTCACGAAGACAAGTGAAGTAGTACATTTGTATGTCGTGATTCGTGAACGAGAAAATGGCATGCGTGATCATATGTTCCTATTGACGAGAGGAGGAATGTTGTTGCTTGAAGCAAGTAATTCACAAGTAAATAGGAACCACTTAATAGTTAATACTACTAAGACTGTTGAATAGCCATAACTATGTAGTTGAAAAGAAAAATCTGATATAGATTCAATGTAACGGAAAGTATTCAATCGGCTGAATATTCATAAGTAGGATCCACTATTATCATTTTAAAAAATATTTAAGATAAATTATATTTTAAAAAAGTTTTTATATTAAAATTCATCATTTTCTATGTTCTATATATAGAGATTTAATTTATTTAATTTAGATATAAAATAAATATTATTTTTATTAAAAAAATGTTAGAGAAAATGGTATAATAAGGTATTGAATTTTATTAAATAAAACTAAAATATTATATAGTATTAAAAATATTGAGTTAATAAGTGTATCAGAGAAAAAACAAAATAAAGTGTTAAAACGTGTAAATTGAAATGTTGCATAACTTTTCTATTGTAAATAATCTAAGAGTATTTTCACTAAAATTTTATTTTTTCTCAAAATAGCTATAATATAGTAAAATTTTACTATAATTTAATTATATTTTAGAGTGAAAATGAAGTAATGAATTAAAAAATAAAATATGGAATAATTTATTATTTATTTTATTATAAAATATAAAATGGAATGTAATTGGAGTATTTATTACTTCAAATTTTATTTTGGAGCTAGTCGTTCATGGTGGCTCGCTGATTCAGGGTCGAGTTCGTGTGTCCGCCGTTTCTTCCCGGCCAAGTAGTTGGGTTTCGGTTGTATCGAATCACAACCACGGTGGTGCTAACTTCTATGTGGGTGATGTGGTTGTTGTGTGTTCATGTGCTATGCAGGTTCTGAGACTAGGTGGGCCGTTTATGACTACATTCTTGTTCTTCTCTGACGATTGTTCTAGTTATGCTTAATCTGCTGTCGCTACTCCTATTTTTCGTTTGTCTGCTTGTGGTCTTGGATCTCCCTTGAGTCATTGGAGTGATGGACCACCGAGGGAGACTCATGTGAAGATGTCTCATCCCAGCATTGATTTCAGACTCTTTGGTTTGCTTCGTTGGACAAATCTTCGGTCTTTGTTGCAGGTTTAGAAAGTCGATAATAGGATGTGGCTCTCTCCGCTTTCGCTTTCTACTTTTGCTCACATTTTTTATGAAATCGAGCTGAATAATCATAATTTCATGTGTTTTTTGGCTAGCCAGTAGGTATATTCGGATTTCTAGAATGTGTGGTTCGAAGCTCTTGATTTTCAATTTTTTTCTCTTTCGATAGTCGTTGTGAGAGCCAAAATCCTGTCACTAGGATCAAAGCTGTGCGAGACAGAACTAATAATTTGAAGTAGTGCTGTGGGAAAGCTATTTTTTACTAAAGCATGATCTCATGATACTCCTTTTTCCGGTGGTAATGCTTTCCTTGGTCAAGTTTCGGCTTCTATATTTTAGTTAGCCATGTTTTAGTTGATGCATGTTAGCATTTGAAGTTGCTTGTTTATTTCCTTTTGCTGTTGCTTTAGATTTCATTTCATTCTGCTACTAGTTATTTATGTATTTCTGTTAAAAATTCAAAAGGTTTGGTATAAAATAATTTACACAAAAAAATAATTTATTTTGGAGTGAAATATGAAGTGAAATTAACAAGTAACATTGGGAGGGACAAATAACAGACATAACAAAGGAACAGAGAACAGTATTACAGTAAAAGATGCGGGAGATCCAAGGAATGTAAGAAAGGCCAAAACTATAGAAAATTAAATAGTTCCTCATACTATTAAATTAATTTGATTTTCTTTCCCGAAGCACAACAGTTTGCTTCCATCATTAAAATATGACAGGGCCTAAACAGTAGCACACTTCCATCCAAATGTTTAGCTACACGATGCGAAAGTGCGCGTGCGGTGCCTTTGCGCATGATCTTATAATCCCGATGCCTCAGCTTTTCACTTACCATTTTATAATTTTATCTATCATGTTCTATGTTGTATGCTCTAGGAGACTAGGACTAGTTGATCTCTGGGCTCAATCCTACGTAATGTTTGGGTTTAGTTCTTACGCCTACTATTTTAAACATGAGCCCATTTTTTTTGGTCAATAGCCCATTTTCTTTCTAAACCATTTAAAAAGGGAGAAGAATAGAACCCATAAGTAATTTTCAACCTACAATAATTGTGTACAGCATTTGAAATTATTACATTGTGAATTTTTGGAATGGAGTATATGTTGGAATATACTCCCTCTGTATCATTGAGTCCTCTGTATCATTTTAAGTGACTTTTAAGATTTTTTCACAAGAATTATAAAAATATAAAATTTTATGTAATTTATCTTGGTTGCATAAAATAACATTAAATAAAATTAGATTAACCAATTAAAAAAATATATATTATTTTGTCATTGGTCACAGATTTAAAATAATATTAAATTTTATCTAGATTAGTGAGAACATCACTTAATTTGAAACAAAATAAAAACTATTAAAAATCACTATTTTTGATACATATGGAGTAATAAAGACGACAAAGAATTACCTTTTTGAAACATATTTTAATACATACATCCGTAATTATTCATCAAACTGAAACAAATTGAAAAGCATAATTATTCATCAAAATCTAATTTGTGACATGCATGTTGTATAAATGCATCATGAAGATAAATAAAATGACGGTTTTCTATTTGCTAAAGATGTAAATATCATTAATAGTTAATGAAAGTTTGATTCAAAGACTTGTATTAAATGTGCATAAATACAAATTCGAAGCGAAAAAACGCAAAAAGAAAAAAAGAAGAGTAAAAAGCTCTTAGATTCCTTCAGCTATTTCAACAGATGAAACAACCTAAAGCTAAAGAAAAAACAGAAACAGTGACAACAATTAACGGTTGCTACGAAGGAACAAATCTTTGACGAGATGAACGGTTGATGAATGATACTATTAAATCTATGTGTGTATTTCATTTTCTTTCGTGTGGGTGTGTAAAAGCGTTTGCTAGCACCGTTTGAATCTAATTCCGTGAGATAATAAGTAAAGAGAAATTCTCTTAGATAGCCTTTTTTAGTTTTTTGTCACAAAAATAGTTTTTAAGGAAGAAAATGACCAAAATGTTTTTTTAGAAGCTAAAAAATTCATTTTTATGCATTTATACCCCTAGGGTTAACTAATTTGGACTTTAGGGTTTAGAGTTAATGGATGAGTTTGGGGTTAGGATTTCAAATTTCAAAAAAAAAAAAAAAAATCAAAATTTCAAAAAAAAAATCTATTTTGGTCATTTTATTTTTTGAGGGCTATTTTTGTGACAAAAACTTAAAAAAAGCTATTTAAGAGAATTGCCCATAAATAAAGAGAAATTCCTTTACATAGTCTCTTTTAGTTTGTTTTTTACAAAATAGTTTTTAAAGAAGAAAATAACCAAAATAGTTTTTTTAGAAGCTAAAATTTTTATTTATATGTATTTATACCCCTAAGGTTAACTAATTTAAACTTTAGGATTTAGAGTTAAGAGGTGGGTTTGGGGATAGGGTTTCAATTTTTTTTTTTAAATGAAAATTTCAAAAAAGAAAAATGCTATTTTGGACATTATTTTTGTAGAGCTATTTTTGTGACAAAAACTTAAAAAAACTATTTAAGAGAATTATCCATAAATGAAATATAGATATATTCCACAAACAAAGACAAAATGATTTATCATAAATTGGAATTACGTTTGGATTTGACCTTGTTAGGAGGATAGATGCCTTCTAAACTTCTCCTTGTCTGAATTAAGATAGAAGTTGGCTACGTTTCAGCATTGTTATTTCGAAACAACTATTTTGGTTTGCTATTCGAATATTTTTGGTACTAAAAGGCTTTTGACTTTTTGATAAACAATTAGAGTTTACAAGTCTTCGAATGTCATGACGCATGTACACATTATATAAATATAATTTACTACATAATTAGTGCGTGGACTATTTTGAACATGTATCTATCTATATATATAAAATAGCATCTTCTCTTTTCTGGTGATGCCAACTCAGCAAGCAAGGGGAGGAAAAATGCGCCACGTGTCTGATTCTGTAAAATGTGTTTGTAGTTTTCGATTTATATTGTTACACAATTAATATTCTTACATAGTTGGGCCATTGTTTAAGAACTTAGCCCAGTAAAATAATAACGTTTGACTAATAAAGTTTAGGTTACGTCTTCTTCGTTGTGGTCGCAACCGTCGGCTCATATCCCCTCAATTCCGTCGGCGGAACAATTCAGTGTTAATTGTGTGCAATCAATTCACCCCACTTTCTCTTCACCAATACAGATTTTTCACCTCCCCCTTCCAAATCAGCTGTATATATATATATATGGTGATTATTCAGCTCTTGAGACTCTATTACAAATCATACTCTTGAGAAAACCCTAAAGTTAGAGGTTCCTAGAATGGTGATTACTCAGCTCCACTTCTCCAAAGACTGGTCTTTGCAAGGACAGAGCCGTCACATGTATGTTCAGAAATCCGGCGAGCTTATGAGTGTGGATTTGGTGTTCCTCAATGAGAAGGTAAAGATCCTTGAAAAGCTTTTTTAATTACTTTAACACTTTGCCTTTATATTTACCATTAAAACCAGTCGAGTACATCTTTTTTCCGTCGACCTTGATCCACAATTCTATTGGTGCTCATTAACTCAACATTTTCAACCATTTGCTGAGAGAAGGGGTCATCTATGAGTTAAGTGAATTCCAGAACATCAACAGCAGCAGTTGCATTAAGTTATCAAAATTATAAGAGAAAATGTCTTATGAAAGGAGACGAGCAAGGAAGCATCAAATGTGGAAGCTCTAGCCGATACCATTGCTCTAAGAAAAGGTCAGCTGCATATTTTGTATTCACTTCACAGCCTCACTTAATAATGATTGTTATTTAAAGTCCATGTTTAAAATTGACATGAAACATCCGGTAGGAAATCAGAGTGCCTGCTATAATTAACAAGGTTTCAGATATCCGTCCTCATGATTGTTCATGGCAAAAGTATGGTCAGAAACCCATTAAGGGATCTCAGGTATATACTCTTTTTGATCACTCTCTATTAGTTGATGAACACATACTAGCCAGAAAAGGTCCTTTGATGAATAAAGTATTGAGTCTTTTTGAAAAGTGTTGTATTGAAATTGCAGGGGATATTACAAATGCAGTAGCATGAGAGGTTGTCCAGCGATGAAGCATGTAGAAAGATGTTTGGAAGATCTGGCAATGCTTATTGTTACTTAAGAAGTAGATCATTACCACCCAAAATTGCCATCCCAAGCCGTAACAAACTTTCATTTATCATGTGTGTTCTCTCCTATGTGCGCGATGATATGGGTCATGATTCTGCTCCAATATTGTGTGATAAAATGATAGGAGCAGTGCTTTTAGTTCGGGTGGATTTGCGTATGAGAGAGTTTACTGCAGTTGCTGGGTTTGGTTTAAGGGGTAAACGTAGGATTTATTAAGACTTTTGTTCTTATTTCTATCAAGTTTATTTCTCTTCAGTGATTCACCAGTTTTCTTAATCTCAGCTTCCATTTGAGGAATAATAAAAAGTACAAAAAATTCACAATTCATCTTTTTCTAGATACTAGCGGTGGCACAAAGAAATCAAACTGAGTAAAACCAAATCTCCATTCAAACTTTCGAGAACCCCTATAATCATCTCCATCTGTAGAAAACCCATAGCTTTTCTTTTGATAAAAAGAAAACCATAGCTTCCGTTAAGTGCATGTTATAATTAAGCCAAAAATTCAAAAACAATTAAAATACTTACTACTTCAATAGTTGATTAAATTAATTCTCAAACAGCGTAATCAAACTTTGCCCATCCTAATTTATATATCTCTGTTTTAGATTGGATCACATATTAACATAACACTCTTACCAGGAAACCGCCTCCTAACTGCTTCAATAACCAAATTAACAAATAATAGATGATGAAACTGGTTGTTGAATACTACATACAAAATAGTCACAAACTGATCTTTTCATGCTTCGCTTAATATAAGTATGTGGAGTGTGTCCACATGTTACTTATAAGATTGGCTGCAATATCATAACCCTACATCAAGAAAATCTACTCTCCCCCGGTTAAATTGTGCAATATATTTTTATCCTAGAATTAAATAACATGAACACTACAACAAACATATCAATTCTGCAGTGATATCCGTGTACCGCATATGTGAACGCTATATTAAAAATAATCTAATTCAAGCTAACTTTCACACCACAAGCTCTAGCCGCTGACCAATTTTACGTCATCTCCATCACAAGCATAACAGCCAAACCCACATCGACAAGGGTTCAGAGAAACCAATAATGTGGGCTGACTTTTCTAAGAACCCAACGAACATAATCAAAAACAAACACCAACTCCAACAACTTACTAATAAAAAGGGGATAAATAGGCTGCAAAGCAACCACCATGGACACATAACATATCCCCAATGCACAATAATAATCAACAAATTTCAAAGACACAAGACATCTTACAACAAAATCATGGACATCCCCACTTAGAAACCTGAGATTAATAATCATAAACTCATTATAACAACATTATAAGAAAATAAATTTCAATTACGGACACAAGCATCGCAGACACAACAAGAACCAAACACTAACAAAACGACTTACACAAATAGACACCACATAAGAGTATACAAAAAGTAACATCCCGCGCGAAGCGCGGACATACCCCTAGTTTGTATGTAAAATTCTATGTTGCTTTGTTTATTCTTCGCGAATAATATAGTTTATGCATAGAATATACAGAACAATACAATGTCGTTGATAATCATTATAATACACAAAAATTTGGGGGAGAACAAATAGATTAATGGTTACAGGAGATGGTAAGTGGGTTTAATTAAAAAATGCCGATAGTTTTGAACATTTGAAAAATTTCTTATTGCGTAAATGGAGAGAAGTGAAGCTGTTTCAACCATCTGCAGCGAACTTTTCATGGTCACAGCAGTAATATTCAAAGTTCAAAGATGAACAAAAACAAAGAACTCTTTATCGAAATTAATTATAGAGAAATTCCCTTAGATAGCCCATTTTAGTTTGTTTGTCACAAAAATAGTTTTTAAGGAAGAAAGTGATCAAAATGTTTTTTTTTAGAAGCTAAAAAAATCATTTATATGCATTTATATCCCTAGGGTTAACTAATTTACACTTTAGGGTTTAGAGTTAAGGGGTGGGTTTGGGGTTAGGGTTTCAAATTTCAAAAAGAAAATAAAAAATCAAAATTTAAAAAAAAAAGTCTATTTTGGTCATTTTATTTTTTGAGGACTATTTTTGTGACAAAAAGTTAAAAAGGGCTATTTAAGAGAATTGCCCTTAATTATATTACAAAGGGCAATTCTCTTAAATAGCCATTTTTAAGTTTTTGTCACAAAAATAGCCCTCAAAAAATAAAATGACTAAAATAGACTTTTTTTTTTTTGAAATTTTGATTTTTTGATTTTTTTTTTGAAATTTGAAACCCTAACCCCAAACCCACCCCTTAACTCTAAACCCTAAAGTCCAAATTAGTTAACCCTAGGGGTATAAATGCATATAAATGAATTTTTTAGCTTCTAAAAAAAACATTTTGGTCATTTTCTTCGTTAAAAGTTATTTTTGTGATAAACAAACTAAAATGGGCTATCTAAGGGAATTTCTCTATTACAAATTCGTTTTGGATACAATCTACCATTTTGAAATGATCAGTATAACCATACAATTATTTAAAAAAACACACATTTTAAAAATTAATTTTCCTGACAAATTGATGATAACTGAAGTGACTCAAATCATTTATATATTACTCATGTTGTATTGAAACTTCTGATGTAGAAGCTTATATTTACACACTGCTTAGAGCTTAAGGTTTATGGTCTACTAATATCTACATAACATTAATACACTTACTCGAGATAATGGTCCTTCTAGTCATTAATTGTGCAGACCACAATATTTTGAGGCACAAGCCACTTTTTGGACCGAATTCTAAGAATGGGTACATCGATTCTAAATCTTTTTAGTAGTTAGGTTTAATGGCTCTAATACCATATTAAATTGATGAGAATAAGAACACAAATGTGTTTAGAAATAATTGTATTAAACTCTCATGATAATAAAGTATAATATGCATATACTTATATAGTGAATGAATAACCTAACTTCCTAAAGTAATATGGAAATAATACATTAGAGATCAATGTTAATTTCTTATTCATCTTGATTTTTCCAGATTTTCGTGATCTTCATGTTTCTATAATCTTGATATGGTCAATTTTTTTGATCTCATAATACCTTCCCGCAGTCTCATATATGTAACACGTGCGAGATTAAACAAAAATTTAAAATATCAGGAATACATCCTGCTGTGAATGAAATATAAATTTATACCCGATCGTAGAGTCAAATCAGCTGCAACACTCGACCCCGGTTCATTATTAACATTTATACCCGATCATAGGGTTCTTCAAATAAGGGACAAAGCTGACAAGGAGATGTCCAATTAGTAATTTGCGACTGCGAGTTTTGGCCCTTATTTGAAGAACCCTACGATCAGGTATAAACGTCAATGATGAACCGACGGCCGGGTGTTGCAGCCGATTTGACTTACAGACTACAATTAAGTATAAATGTCAATTTCATTCACAAAATGATATATTGTTGATATTTTGAAGATTTGTCCAATCATACATTTTTAATAGTTAGTTTTAGTGACTTTGATACCATGTTAAGTTTCTTGGATTTCCAGTTTAAAATCAATTAGCGTAAATGGAGTAGCCCTTGTCCGTTATATATTAAGCTTGTCTCATTGAAACTCATAATGCGGGAGCTCATATTCATACATTCTTTAGAAATTAAATCTTATGGCTCACTAATTCCAATACACTCTCTCGATATAAAGTAATGACTCTTCTAGCTATTAGTTTCGAAAGACCAACATTATCAGGTCCAAGAAAAAATATCACTTTTTAGACCCAATTATAAGAGTGTGTGAATTGATTCTAACTCTTTCTAGTAGATATGTTTAGTGGTTTTGATATCATGTTAAGCTTTATGGACTTTTAACTTAAAATCAGTTGACAATAAATAAAGTGGTCCAAATCCATTATATATTATTTAAATCTCTTTTATATTTTAAATATGAGATTTTCTCCCCAATATTAAAAGGTAGATACATATTGAGTTTGCAACTAAAACTCTAAAGGGAGAAGAGATTTAGTATTAAATTTTTGAGAAAAAGGGATAACCAATGATTTCTTAGAAAATTAAACTATTCATAAGCATGCTATATAGATGTGGGCATGGGTTGAATATCTGAGTTTTTTGAGGTATTCGTGATCCGATCTGATTCATCCAAAATAATAATTATTTGATATGATTAATCTTTATCCATCCGGATATTTTGTGCTCGAATATCCAAAAAAATAAATAGATTTTTAAATAAATATTCAATTTGATTCGTACAAATAAAATAAAAATAAATAAAAATCTAAATCTAAATAATATAAAATAATAATATTTTCTTAGAAAATTATTTATTTTATAAAATATAATAACTAATACAATAAATTTAATAATAAAATATTGTAAATCTAATATAAAATATAATATTTATAAGTTATATATATAATTATTTAAACATATGTATATATGTGGATATAACGAATGAGACCAGATATATGTTTTTAAAAATATTAATATTTATAATTTGTTTATAAAAATATTAGTATTTATAATTTGTTTTATTTTTTATGTATATTATATTATTGTATATTAGTATTTGATTAGTTTATAGAGTTATGAATATTTAGATTTTTTTCAAATCAAAATAAATAATGAATTAAATCAAATTTTAGAGATAATTTTCCCAGCAAAATGATATATAGCGGAGCCATGTCATGTTACTATTCAATGAGAACGACCGTTCTACTTCAAAACTATAAGGCCATCTTTAACCTAAAGACCCTTTTTTGGGGTCTTTTATTTTTTATTTTTTATTTTTTGCTTTTTATCTGTCTTAAAAAAAAAAATTAAACCAATCGCGGGCCAACACGTATCAGTGGGACCCGTGAACAGTACAAAAGACGGTTCTTATTTAAGAGTTTTAGGAACCGTCTCTTGCACTATTCACGGGCCCCATATTTCATATTATATTAGAGCCAACAATTCTGACCATTGACTTTAATACCATTAGAGCATGATTATTGGAAGGGGGTCTCTTGCACTCTTTTTACAATATTATGAAAAATCAGTTATCTAATTTGGTAAAATATATTCTTTTTGCAGGTAATGGTTCAGTTACCAATTGTCTATGGAGAATGGGTGCATGAAGGCTCTTTATGGGAGTTTATGGTTGGTAATCGGAAAAAGAGAGAATGTTCCTTGTGCATGATGGTTGTACCCATGGTAAACTTCTTGAAATGGCACAAGAATATTATGAGTTTGACAAAAAAACTGAGATGGTGGACGTGACATATTCATTACTAGACGTAATTTTATAGCAAAAAGATCTGAATACGCCACTTATGTCTAATGTATTGTCTTATGTGTTGAACTTATGTTGAATTTGTGGGTATTTAGTCAATGTTGAACTTATGTCTTATATCTTATGTGTTGAACTTATTGTTGCTGAATTTGTAGGTCTTTAGTCATGTTTATTGCTTTGTTGCGCAAACTTACGTTTTAATCTACGAAAAATGAGACTACTATGTTAGTCTCCGTAATCTTTGTTGATTTTGTGCTCCAAAATATAGAATAAAATTGAAAATTCTTATATAAATGAAGGATGATCCTTAATTTTCTAGTAGCAGACTTCTGTAGAAGTCTTATGTAAAAAAAAACTAATATTTAAGTCTGTTGCATGCAAAATATAATTATTTCGTTACAAGTACAAAAGCTTATTACATCGGTTTAATATATCAATATGTCACTAAAAAAATTTCATGCTTTCTTTTATGCTTTTTATGATGGTCTTATCACATATTTTTGTCGCTATTGTAAGAAGTCTGCAAACAAAAAGAGTCTGCAAAATAAGTCATCAAACTTCTATAAAGTATGTTTAAAAGCCAGAGATAGTAGACTTCACTTGAAGTCTACTACTCTTGACTTTTAAGTAAACTTCATTTGAAGTCTACTCTATCAAATTTTTTTAATTTGAAAATATATACATTAAAATCAAAATATTTAAATCTTACATTTTTGGAAAGAGGAGATAACAACCATGGAAAAATACCTGCAAAAAAGATAAAATATTAAAAACATAAGACAAAAATTGCAATTATGTTAAATTTATGATACTGTAGACTTCTTTGTTAGTCTACATCGATAAAGTGTGTGCATAAATTTACGACACTGCAGACTTCTTTGTCAGTCTACACCGATAAAGTTTGGTTTAAATTAAGTTTGTTAAATCCTGTTAGGTTAAATTCGATGAGTGTAAACTTCTTTGTCAGTCTGCACTGATAGTATTCAGTTTAAATTGGAGCATAACTCAATATACCCCTCTTAGAGAAAAACTATTCTCCTTATCCCTCCTCTTTTCTCACTACCCTTCTCTCCTTGTCATTCCCAAATTAACCTTCTAATTTTTTATAATAAATTTGCCATCTCACTAAGTATGAATTAAATTTATATAAATATACCAAAAATTAAATGGATTCCACAATAAACTCTGACAAATAAAATCTTTTTGTTCATTTTTTCTTTTCAATGTAACTTTTTTCATAAAACATTTAATATATGTCCAATTTTTATAAAATTTGTTGTAAAATACCTTTAAAATTTTAAGTATATTAAAGATAATGTAAATAATAAAATATTTGCCAAATTTTTTGAAAGATTGAAAACAAGTTTTAAAACTGTTTTTTCTGGGTTTTAGATTTATTATAACCATTTTAAAAAACAATATCTAGAATATCTTTAAAATGAATTGTACCTTTGGGTAATGTAAATAATATAAGATTTATTGAAAATTTTGGAAAACTGAAAACGAGTTTTAAAACTGTTTTTTGGGTTTTAGATTTATTATATCCGTTTTAAAAAGAAAAAATATATATCTAGAATATCATTAAAATTAATTGTACATATTGGGTAAATAGTGTAAGATTTACTGAAAATTTCAGAAGATTGAAAACGAGTTTTAAAACTGTTTTTTATGGGGTTTGGGTTTATTATTCATTTAAAAAAATTATCCAGAATATCAGTAAAATGAATTTGTACATCTTGGATAATGTAAATAATGTAAGATTTGCTGATAATTTTGGAAGATTGAAAACGAACTTCAAAAATATTTTTTCTGGGTTTTAGATTTATTATATATGTTTTTTAAAAAATTATCTAGAATATCAGTAATATGAACTGTACATCTTGGGTAATGTAAATAATATAAGATTTACTAAAAATTTTGGAAAACTGAAAACGAGTTTTAAAACTGTTTTTCTGGGTTTTAGATTTATTATATCCGGTTTAAAAAAAAAATTATATATCTAGAATATCATTAAAATTAATTGTACATATTGGGTAATGTAAATAGTGTAAGATTTACTGAAAATTTCGGAAGATTGAAAACGAGTTTTAAAACTGTTTTTATGGGGTTTGGATTTATTATTCATTTAAAAAAATTATCCAGAATATCAGTAAAATGAATTTGTACATCTTGGTAATGTAAATAATGTAAGATTTGCTGATAATTTTGGAAGATTGAAAACGAACTTCAAAAATATTTTTTCTGGGTTTTAGATTTATTATATATGTTTTTAAAAAAATTATCTAGAATATCAGTAATATGAACTGTACATCTTGGGTAATGTAAATAATGTAAGATTTACTGAGAATTTTGGAAGATTGAAAACGAGTTTTAAAACCCTTTCTCTGGGTTTTAGATTTATTATATCCATTTTTTTTAAAAAATATATCTAGAATATCATTAAAATAAACAGTAAATCTTGGTAATGTGAACAATGTAAGATTTACTGAGAATTACGAAAGATTTGAAACGAGTTTCAAAATTGTGTTTTCTGGGTATTAGGTTTATTATGTTTGTTTTTATAAATTTTTTATCTGGAATATAATTAAGTGGAGTGTATATCTTAGGTAATGTAAATAATATAAGATTTAATGAAAATTTTGAGACATTGAAAATGATTTTAAAAGTTGTGTTTATGGGGTTTGGTTTATTTTACTTTATTTTGAACTATAGTAAGACTTTAATATGGTTATAGAATATGATAGTAGTGGTTTAATCCAAACAACATCGTACTAAAAAAATGATTATCGGACTACTAGAATTACTAGACTTATTATGTGTAATTGAACTTCTAGAATTATTAGGTTTATTGTGTGTAAGTCGGAATACTAGGATTACTGAGTTTATTATGTGTAATTTGAACTACTAGGATTATTTGGTTTTATTATGTGTAATTTAAAACCCCTATATATTGCAAGTAATGCGTATATTTAACATATAAAACTCATATATTATCTATTAGTAGACTATATATATATAGTAGTTAAGACTATTAAAATTATTTAGATGATTATTTCTGTAGTTTTAAGAATACTTATCATTTTTCCAAAATGATTCCTTAACTTTCATGGTTGTTGTGTGAATCATAAAGCTATCATAACAAGAATCTATAAAAACACTTATTTCTCGTAAACTGTTTATGTAATATGTTTCCTTAATGACATTCATTGTATAAAATCATTGGTTTTACTACCAAATATTTCATTTTGACATGGTTTTACTAATAAAACTTAAAATTTGCTAAAATATTACTATGTGTAAGGTAGTATTACTAATACCTTGAAGATTACCAAGAATTACTAAGTGTAGTCAATAAATTGTTTATTACTATTTTATATATTTTATAAAACAATAAAAATATCAAATTATAGTAGTTAAAGAATAAAAATATTATTATAGATAAATATTTAAAATTTCAAAAAAAAATCAAAAGCTCTAAAATTTCTTCAAAAACTTTTAAAACTTACAATTTTTTAAAAAGATTTACTCGAATCTCAATTTGTTTAAAACCTTTGTTTTATACCAAGTGTAATTAAAACATTAAATTTATATATATAATGGCTACATGTTTTATATTAATACTTTTAAAATTATTATTTTAATATTTGTTATGCATGCACATTTTACATAAGTATTTTTATATTATTATTTTAACATAAACAAAACGAATTTTGTATCTGAAATAACCGAAAACCGAATAGTACCCAAAAATTAAATATTGATATGACTCACGTTTTACATGTGTAATTTTTTCATTATGGCATAAAAGAGCTAAACGTCTAAGTTCAACACTCTTCCTCAGGATTTTAATCTTGTTCATAATGTGGTTGAAATAAAGATTTCCAAACTTAATAATTTCACTAACCGTCCTCTTCCACTACTTAAATACAAATCATAGCCTCCATAGCAATATTTTTAGGGCTTACATTATTTTCCTAAAGCTCTGTCTCTTAGGTTTTCTCAGACACGCAACATTTTTGACCTTTTTTTTACTATGTATGCTTTTGACAGCAAAAGAATACAAACAAGGACCAATCGTTTTCATTCTTTCTTGGAGTTTGGTTTGTTCCTTCACGAGACTACATTGTTCTTCACTCCTGGTGTGTTGAAGTCAGATGAAGAGATCAGAGAGACTGCAAAAAGTATAAATACAGAGCTACTTATTACCGGGTTATATCATATGGAAAAAGTCATCAACTCAACGGTCCAGTGAATGTACAGAGAAACCACTTCAAACCGGTTTGGTGAAATACTTTGCCGTATCTGATTCCTGAAAACAAAGCTGCCCTCGTCTCTTCTAGCTGCGTCTGCAAAAGAAAGGTTTACAGTTCATCAATGGATTAAACTAAAACAATAAGACATAGGAAAGTCCAAAACCCTATAACTACGAGTAACCAAAAGTCTAAAGATAGTTGGTGCAACTGAAACTGATATATCTCTGCTCATGGATAGATCATGTCACCATGAACAAGAAGAGTGTGCCGTGCAGGCCATAGATTGTTCTGTAAAATTCCAAGCCTATAACCAAACATACATAGAATGTTCTGTAAAATTCAATAAGTATATACAAAGTTGCTAACATCTACACATGTACAGGCCAGAGATATCTACAGCTAATGGACATTCAGTTGCAGAGAAGCTAGAGTTATCTGAAACCTGTGAAGTAAGTTTATTAACGACCATAGCGTTTTCTTGTAACATTATACCTTCTTGGTTTTCAAGTTGAAGTCATTGCAGTACCAGAACTTCCAGGATATTGATTTGCAAGAGGATGAGCTTAGTGTTCATCTTTAACAAACTCAAAGCAACAAGGAAGATTGAGAAGTCTGCAAACAACTTCGAAGATTCTCCATGTTTGGATTGGAAAATGCGGGAAGATTACAATCCAAAGAATACAAGAGTCATGAGCCTCGATGACTTCTTGAATGACTCTCGGACTCTGTGTTCACCGAATTAGCTGATTTTGTAGCTACATCCCATCGAGCCGTCATCGTGGAAGCTCTTCTTGAGCTAGTGCGTTTGATTCGAGATTGAGAGGCGAGAGGGTAAATTGATGGAAGCTCGATTTAGATGGAGGAGGAACAAGAAACGACGCGATTCGTTCCTTAGGGTTCAGGTTAGCCGTCTTCGCAACAAGAGAGAGAGTTTGAAAGAAGACGATGACGTGAAAGATGAGAGAGAGATTGCGACAAAACGCTGTCGTTTAACTAGGATCCGGTTTAAATCGGATAGTCGGATCTTTAAAGTTGGATCCTTTGTAATTAAGTTGTTTTATTAAGGGTTATTTTGTCTTTGACCACATTTTTCATTTAAAAACAAATAAAAAAGAAAATATATTATATTACAGGGAGAAAGAAGAATTTTTTAAGAGAGGAAGGGGTATATGGAGTTAAGACCCGTTTAAATTGGATCTGGTTAAATTAAGTTGGTTAAATCCAATTAGGTTAAATTCGGTGAGTGAAGACTTCTTTGTCAGTCTGCACATATTTTTATTTTCCTAATTCTTTTATTGTTTTAATAATTTATATCTGATATACTACATTTCTTTCTTTATTTCTTATAGTTATAATATATGATTTCACATCTTTATTTATAAAAACTCAATATAATTTAAAAATAATTATTTCTTTGTAAATATATAAATATACTTTTAAAATCTATAAATCTAAAACTTACATTTTTAGAGGAGAAGATGAAAACCATGAATGATACCTACAAAACAAGGTAATATTATGAGAAAAACATAACATAAAAGTACATATATAAGATCTATAGATCTAGAACTTATATTTTTAAAGAAGAAGATGAAAACCATGAATCATAATACCTGAAATAGAAAGATAATATTGTGAGAGATTTGAGAGAGTTTTGGAAAGAATGAAAGAGTTTTAGAGAGAATGGAGAGAGTTCTAGAGAGAAGTGAGAGAGTTTTAAAAACTTGTGTAGTCATTTTAGAGAGAGATTGTGTAAATTTCATTTATATAGTGGAAAACAAAAATTGTAATTAAGTTAAATTTACGACACTGCAGACTTCTTTGTCAGTATACACCAATAAAGTTTGGTGAGTGTAGACTTCTTTGTCAGTCTGCATCGATAGTGTTTGGTTTAAATTGGATTTGGTTACAATTAAGTTGATTAAATCTGGTTAAGTTAAATTCGGTAAGTGTAGACTTCTTTATCAGTCTGCACATATTTTTATTTTCCTAATTCTTTTATTGTTTTAATAATTTATATATGATATAATACATTTTTTCTTTATTTTTTATATTTATAATATATAATTTCACATTTTTATTTATAAAAAACTAAATTTAATCTAAAAATAAATAATTTTTTGTAAACATTAATTCATGTAGACTGAAATGTAAGTCTACGAAACCCTAAACCCCAAAACTCAAATCCTAAATTTGCTAGTAACCAAAGAACTCTTAAATTATTGTATCAAATATCCAAAATATAAACTATTCAACACTAATATACAAATTTAAATCAATAAAACAAAAAATATCAATGTACATTCTAACCCTAAGAATCTAACTTCTAAAGACATAACATGTTACCACTTTTTGTTGTTAAACCATAGATATTGACTAACACATGTTATCAAATCAATCTATATTCTTTTAAGATGTTCAATTATATAAAATTTTAATTTTGAAACTTCATATTAACCCTTATGTTGATGATTAATTAAAAATTTTACAAAAATTTTTTTTTAAACATTTTTAAAATTAATTTATTAAACTAAATCACGATGCAGACTACATAATAAGTTTAAAATGTAAACTATTTAAGATGTCTACATATGTGTAGACTTCTTTTTATACGTGCAGACTTACGAAGGACATAATCGTAAAATAACTTTCTGTTTTTTTTTTGTTTGGTCATAAGGGCTAAATAGTACTTTTATCACCATTTTAGGTTGGTTTTGCAATTGATTGAATACATGGTCTACTTTTAGGGTTAAAATCAATATTTAGGTTGTTTTAACAATTTCTCCAAAAAAAATTCAAAATAAAAAATAGCTATTTTGGTCATTTTATTTTTCGAGAGCTATTTTGTGACAAAAACTATTAAAAATGATATTTGAGAGAATTACCTTTTTATTATTATTAAAATTATTTTAAAACAAAATTAAAAATTCATATGTTTTTCTTTGTTTTTGATTAAAATATTATATATTATTATTTATTTTAGAGAAATACCCTAAAATAGTTCTAAAAAGTTTTTATCACAAAATAGCCTAAAAATGACCAGAATATTTTATTAAAGAGGTAAATATGTATTTATACCCTTAAGGTTAACTATTCTAGACTTAGAGTTTAGAGTTAAAAAGGTGGGATTTTGAGGTTAGAATTCCAAATTTCAAAAATCAAAAATAAATATTAAAATTTTCAAAACAAAAAGGTTATTTTTGTCATTTTAAGGCTATTTTGTGACAATTTTTTAAAATGGATTAATTAAGAGAATTTCCTTATATGTTATACTATTATTTTAATTTAAATCTAGTATATATATATATATATGTTGATAAAAAAGTTGGAGTGGACCCTAGGGCAATCAGATATTTTATTTATTTTATAACACTATTTTAATTTAAATCTAATACTTATATGTTGATAAAAAAAAAAAGTTGGACTGGATTCTGGAGAAGTCGCACTGACCGCCCCATATACTAAGCCGGCGCTGCGTGCGTTCATCTGTTTTTAAGTTGGTTCACTTTAGTGGAGACGTATTGGTTTGGGAAAGTTGTTTTTCGTTTTCACGGCAGGTCGACAAAAAAAATACAAAAAACCGCGAGTTTCTTCCAACACCTCATACTGACAATATACCAAAAATAAAATAGAGAAATTCCCTTAGATAGCCCTTTTTAGTTTGTTTGTCACAAAAATAGGTTTTTAAGAAAAAGATGACCAAAATGTTTTTTTTTGAAGCTAAAAAATGCATAAAAATGCATTTATATCCCTAGGGTTAACTAATTTGGACTTTAGGGTTTAGAGTAAAGGGGTGGGTTTGGGGTTAGGGTTTCAAATTTCAAAAAAAAAATAAAAAAAATTGAAATTTTCAAAAAAAAAAAAGTCTATTTTGGTCATTTTATTTTTTGAGGGCTAGTTTTGTGATAAAAACTTAAAAAGGGCTATCTAAGAGAATTGCCCAATAAAATATTATACGAACAAAATGTGTCAATATGATGCCGCAAAATAAATGTTGCTACAGAATAATTCAATCGTATATCGCATATAATCGCAATTTTCAGATCTGTTGCAACTCTAATCTTCGTTATTTAAAATGGATTGGTGATGACGTTTGGATGGATGCACGTCATGTTGGTTTTTCTGCTGCACATCGAGGACCAAGTGCGATTGCAGCTGAACTCACCAAATGAAGAGGTGCCGTCTTAAATCAATCGTAAAATTTTGTGTCTGATAAGACGAAAAATTCTGAAGGAATATCCATCATATTTCTGTGTTGAAATATTGTGTCAGCATTGGAGCATCACTATTGGTAGATACTATTTGAATTTCTCAATAAATAAGAAATATAATATTTCAATTTTATAACTATTTTCATTTATTTTTTAAAAAATTAAAAATTGGTATTATGACACATGAAAAATTATCATTCACAAAGATTCGAAGAGTTCCTAAACAAAACATTTTCTGATTCTCTCTTATTTTATATATATTTTATTTATTTTAAGAACACAGGTGAAAACTCATCCAATAAAAATGTTATTATGAATTACATTATAGCACTATATTCTCTCTTTATTTATACAACTAGGATAAGATCCGCGTTTTACACATGGTAAAACTACTCTTATATTATGAATATAATTTTATATAAAAATGCATTATAAATTGAAAAAAGTTTGCTTAAAAACATGAATTTCATACTAAAAACCCCCAATTAAATTAACTAACTGGGTTATAATTTTTCTTGATAAAAGTACATTATAACTTGATAATGGACTATGATCGAGTTGAATATTAAGTAGTTAAAAAAATCTACCTAAGTTATAAAACACATTATTAAAATTACTTGGAAAATAATTGCAATCAATTCCGAAATAAGTCAAACATTTGCATTGAACATCACGGAATCAAGCAATAAATCATATGGTTTTGTAAGGTCAAGATATATTTGGGATTATGGAAACTTAAATTTGCGTAGCGCCAATTTTGGTAAAGTTTTTGTTGTATAACACGAAACTTAAATTTGCAGAGGACCGTCCGTATCATTTTCATTGCAGTATAGTCTTAACCATTTATCATGTTAAACTATAAGATATGTATGGAGAAGAAGGTAAATATAAATGAACTATTCAGAGAAATATGACATACATATGTGCAGAATTTGTCAGTTCAAATTTTAATTCTTATAACACATAAGAAACATCAAGTAGCTTGATGGTATAGTGACACATCATAGGAATAGGAAGCATGTAGCTTCTGAAAAATGTTGATAATTGTTTTTTGGTTATAATTGCATTTTTTTGCGAAAATTATTTTTTAGACCAAAAACACTAACATTGTCCCATGATGTGTTTTGTTTTTAGTGTATTCCAACCCTTGTTTTCAAGCGTTTTTCGATTTTATTGTTATTTATCGAGTCTTTTCAAGTCATGATGCCTTAGGATAGAGTTTTGGGCACAAGGAGCAAGGAAAAGAGGAAATGGTGTGATCTCAGGCCAGCTCGATCGATCCTCAAGTGTTATTTTGGACTTTCGATGTGTGAAAAATTTTGATCGACCAAGAAGAAAATCACTTGATCCTTTCCAACTAAGATCGATCAATCCCACCTTGGATCGATCAATCCCTCAGGTCGATCTCAGACGGTCTGCGCGCAAAAGAAAAAACAGATTTTTTTGGTTTTATTCAAGTTTGAACTAGTTTTGTCTAGGGATTTCGAGAAAAAACGTGTTGAACCTTATTTGTTGCAGTTTATGAGTAGTTTTCTCAAGACGTTACATTTTTATTTGGATTTGGCTTTTGCTTTGGAAGATTGTAAGCTCTAGGGAGAAAAACCTTATTTCACTCTACATTTCTATTCAATGAATCATTCTGTTATTTTTTGTGTTCTTCATTTCATGTCTGAGTAATCCTACAGTTAGACTATGGTGAATTGAAGGGATCCATGAATCATTAAAACTTATATGTTAGATATAGGTTAAATCAATTAGTTCTTCATCTAGATTGCATCTTATTGCTTGAACTGGACTGTGCACCTAGTTCATGATCTCTAGGTTGTTTAAACTCACTGAAAATGAATGTTTATACTCTTGAAACAAATCTAGATGAGCAAGTGTTCATAACCGGAGGAATTCGTTGTTAGGAAACTTGTGAAAAAATCAAACTTGTTAAATTGCATGTTTAGAATTTTAGATAAAACGAAAGTTGATCTTTGGATTTATATAACATATGGTTTAGTTTATCGAAAGTTAACTAAACTATGCTTGGTGTTTGAGTTCGAGATCGGTTTAAATCTAAATTCTCTGTCTCACATTCGTATCTTGATTTATGTTTTCCTGAGAATGCCCATGGCCTAGCGTTTTTATTCATCTGTGAAACTTCGTTTACATTCTATTTATTACATTTCTGAAATTGAAACTACTAAAACAAACTCTTGTCGTTCTAGCTTGACTTTTCTCTCGAAGATTTATAGTGTAACCTTGGTCTCTGAGAAATTTGATCCCTATATACTATTGCGCACTATCGTGCACTTGCGGTTGGTTTTAGTGGTTAAAACCTGAGTACATCATCCCACTAGACTACTATCACTTACTAATTTCCCATTAAGTTAATAATTTTCAAAATGCTAATAATGTCCTTGAAATTCAATTATAGATTTGAAATTACAATTATAAAATAATTATAATATATTTACATATTATAATAAAAAATAATTATACTTAAAATAAACAACAAATTAAAACAAAAAAAATCCCCAGATCAGTTTTCCTAAACCTAATCCCCAACGCCATCGTTTCACGCCTCTCTCTCTCGACACATCATCTCTCTCAGTGGGGCGACAACAAGAGCGACTGACCTCGGGTTTTTCCCGGTGCAATTCTCTTCTTCTCCGACTATAATCTCTGGCTCAAATATATTCTTCTTCGACTCTACTCCGCCGTGAAGCTCTTCATCTCCGGTCTAATCTCTTCTTCTTCTCTCTAAATCGAAGGCAGCATCGACTCTTCTGATTGGTATTTAGTTTTGTTCTCTTGATTTCTCATCAGTGATAAGATCTTGCTCGGTTCTTCTACGGCTTAACTGTCGTTTCATGCTTTGAAAACTAATGTTTGATAATCTCTTTGTTCTTCTTTTCATTAAATAGTAGTTACAAATTAATTAAAAAAAGTGGTCAAATTTATCAGAAACTGGATAAGTATTTTTTTGACCACTTCCTGATGTTTATTTTGACGACATTTCCAACCAGTAATATGGTCAAAAAAATTTGACCATTTTTCAACCATTACCAATTTCTGACAGAGATTGTCCGACGATTTAATGTGATCACAAAATGGTCAAAATATAGTGTTACTGGCCATTTTCCAACAAAATTGTTGGTCAGAAATTAAACTACTTCTTGTAGTGATGTGGTTCCAGACGATGCTCCTCGTGATGAGGTTCCTCTAGAAAGTGCTCATCCTCCTCCTGCCTCTCCAGCGAGACTACATCCTGATTTGTTGATGTCTCCCGGTGCACATTACACTCGTTATACCAACGGGGATCTTCTCGCCTACTCTGAACGAGAAGGGTTAGATGTCTTAAACCTGATCGATCACCTGGAACTTAAATAACTTTTTTTTAAATATATATTATTATGATTTAAATAATTTATGTTTACAATATTTATTTATTTTAGCTTATTGTTGTTATTATTATTCAGGTTTAGGATACACGGTCGTATCGAACGGAGTGTTTCAACACAATCAAATGCTATTTCCTAGAGGTGCATCCTAATTTGACCATGACACCAGAGCACTTAGAATCACTTAGTTAAAATGTTTTGCGGTTAATTTTTAAAAAATAATAATTTTAGCAGTTGATTTTTAAATTACTTTAATATATATTTTAATATTTTTTTCTTAATATTCTTTTTCCAGCAAAAATGGAACTAGTTCATTGGGATTAACGTGAAGGTGAATTTTGTGTGGAAGGCGAAAGACCGCCTATGCAACACCATATATGACTAGAAGGTCATTTGGGATCTCAAGGGCTATGACGCGAAGCCTGCCTCTCTAACAAAGGATGTATGGAATGGTCTCATCAGATAGTGGACAAAATCTCACTTGGTCCGAATCACCGCTCTGTGCTTTGCTTCTCGTTTGATTAGGGATAATCATGGATATTTACTGATGGTTTACCGGTGTTCGCCTGCATATGGTAAATAATGTTATATTCCAATAATTTTATTAATTGAATTTGATCCAACTTTTACTTTTTTAGGCCGCAAAGAAAAACGGAGTGTTATTATCGCTTTCTGAGCTTTTGAACTACACACTCGCAAGACTATGCTTTTGTGGATCACCGGTCAGAGAAGATTTACAATGACATGACTTCTCAAATTTACAGAACGCCAGATTCAGCTGATGTAACAATCTCCAGATGGGGTGCCCGTCTAATTGTCCACACAAGAGGTGGACAAGATTGTAAAAAAGGTATACAATTTTATTATTTTATATTTATTACTTTACTTTTTCTTAAATTTAATAATTTTATTATTTAACTAATATTTTTTTTTTTTAATAGTTGTCCCTAAAAAGAGGTCAGGCGTTGGGAATAGGATCCGTTAACGTTATCTTACGAACGACATCGTCTTATGCTCAAAGAAAGGATAAAGAGTTTTCTCAGATGCAGTTTGATTTGGATTCTACACAAGTTCACATGGAGTCTTTACAAGGAAAAGACTCTTCATAAATACAAGGAAAAGTATTTCGTGTATGAATTTTATAATGATGAGTTTTTTACGACAATTTTGTTATTATTGTTAGTTCGTTGTAGCATTTTATTTATGACGAATTATAAAGATATAAGTCTCATAAAATGTATGTTATCTTGTAATATTATAATATTTTATTGGTTGTTTTATTTGTGTCTGAATTTTTAAATTATTTTAAGTTTAAATAATATAATATTTTCTTCGTTTTTATTAAGTATAGTTTTCGTATTTTAATGCAAATTTATAAATTTTATTTTCTAGTTTAATTTTCTAGGTGTATGGGAAATGATTTTTTTATATAGAAAATATGCAAAATTAAATATTTTTTTAATTCATGTGTACAAATCTAAAACAACACTTATTATGAAACAGAGTAGTTTTTTAATGTAAAATTTGGTACACCATTGAAATCTGCGGGTTATCGAGACTGATTCAGATTTCTCGGTGTCAGAGCTCTAATGACGACGGCGGAGGTTACAATAGCAATGACTCTTCTTTCGTCTGTGTTCTAGGGCTGAGCCATTGCAGTAAAGTTATGTGTTTTGTTTTATTGTGGTTCTTAGCTTATCCATGTGTTTATCTTTGGACATTATTGCTTTCTAATCAAATTATGCAAAAATGAGACATAAACAAGTATATTTACCTCCAATAAAATAAAACAAGTGTAGAAAAAAAATACGAAACTTGTAGATGATTTTTATTTTTCCTTATTTATTAAGATCACATACACCATCTAGATAAAATACAAAACATTCACAAATGTATCAAACACAACCCTCTTGATGTATACTTGGTTATCTTGCATAAACTTTCATTATCATAGTCCTGAAATATTTGCTCATTAGTTTAAATTTTAACTCTACAGTTCCCTTCGCGCACTTTCAACAATTCCGATCACAAACTCACAATCACACACCGGTCAAATGAACAATCTCAATCATAAAAATCACAACACTGCAAAGTTCTAACATCATTGACATCGATGATCTCTCAGAAAATTTCTTAAAATTAGAAACAAATGTAAAAATAAGGAAAATGAAAAAGAGGAAAGATAAGTCTCTCATTTGAAACTTAAGAGAAAAAATTAAGAGACTTGTATGAGATTTGGCTTTATATCACTGATCTATTTTTATTTTATTTAAAATTTAATTTCGATATTATCTGTATTAATATCACATTTTAAAATTTTCCGCTAGACTTTATATCAATGTTGATGCTCTAAATATTACAATTAAATACGTTTTATCTATTAAATTAAAAATATCATTTTCTTGTTTCTCCTTTTGGCGTGCTTCTCCAAGAAAAGTACGAAC
Source organism: Sinapis alba (assembly GCA_012274485.2). NCBI lineage: Eukaryota > Viridiplantae > Streptophyta > Magnoliopsida > Brassicales > Brassicaceae > Sinapis > Sinapis alba. The sequence continues at coordinate 39,129 of MU106353.1, read as the reverse complement.
GCCATCTATCATCAGTCATCCACCGCAAATGACAAATATCTCAACCTCTTTACAGTGGTTATTCACGCAATAGGAAAACAGATTTTTCAACATGTCCAGGGGATTCTCCCTTTTAAATAAAAATTTATTTTATGTCTTTATTTTGTCAACTATTATCTTTATAAAATTCACAGATCTCCAAATTTTATTTTGCGTATTAATTACCAAGATTTCAAGTTTTACATTCCAATAAAACTTCTTCTCTTTTAATTTTTTTTTTTATAGATAGCGAGTCATAAACATGTCAGTCTAACAATTTTTAGATCCCTTAAAAACAAATTTTAACAATGTACATTTTATGTTTTTATTTAATATCAATGATATAACTCACATGTTTTTTAAAAAACTAATCAACTCTATTTTTGATTGGTGAAGATAACTTTATGAAGTTAATTGTATAGTAATCTATATAATAATAGTAGAGTTTAATCTTTTCTAAAGGTGTTTACATCATCATTAAATAGATTTCTTTTGAAAAAATATTTAGTTAAAAAACACTTTTCTAATAAGTAACTCACACATATGAGTATCGAACCAATGTTATTCAGCGCAAGGACAAGTGTCTTATCCACTAGGAAACAATGAAACTTTTGAATAGTTACGCATATGTTAAATATATACACATAGTCCCTGATTAATTTGTTTATCAATTATATGATATTAACTTTTGGTAACAATTAACTTTTGTTAAAACAAATAAATATAAATTATATATATATATATATAATGAGGAAGTTTCATCTTCCCTTAGAGTGTCTACTCTACATTTAGTGGGTGCTTTTTTATAATAAAAAACTAATATATTGAAAACAAAATGTGAGAATAAAAATGTGATTTTGATTTCAGTTTAATGGGCTCTTATCTAATTGCAGAAAGATCAATCTGACTTTCGTTTTAATCAGTTCGTATATTTAATTTGGATTTTTTCACTTAAAAAAAACTCCATATTGTTATGCATCGTCATCTAAGTATACTTAAAGTTTTCTTCATTGTCGTTGTCGTCGAAGCAAAACCCCATCGTCTTTTCGTTTGATCTTAATCTCCGTTAAACTCTAGGTCTCCCATTCTTTAATTTTATCATCATAAATGGTTCCGATTCGTAGCACATCTGTAAACTCTCTTATATATCCTTCATTGTTATATTTGGTAGTGTTGTCGTAGTTGAAGTTTGTGTATTGTTTTTGCGATACGAAGAAAATAATGTTGACATGCTGTCATTGGACATGTAAGTTGTTTTCATAAAAAAAAATAGGAGCGAATATGTATAGATGGTCTTGCCGCATATATGTTTTTCGGAAACATCTCTGGTATCTCTTAGGAGGGTTTTTGTATTTGATTCTCTTTTATTTAATAGATAATATATAAATAAAATGATCATGAAGTTACAACGTTTTCGAAGATTCAACATGAAAATAAAATTCATGATTCTAATATTATATATATATATATATATTCAACATATCATCGTTGGATCAGAAAAAAAAATTATACTGTTTTTTTGCTCATTCTCAGATCTAACATATACTCAATGATAAATACTTTGTCACTTAATATATTTATGTAGTTTAGAATTTAAGTGGGATACTAAACGGAAGGAATAAAATATAAGATTATACTATACATGAACCTAACGATGCTTTTCTTCTTCTTTTTTGAAATGGACAACATATTTTTTTTATGTTCACGTTTTCTTGAGGGTAGACACTTATAACTCCATAATAATGTATAGTAATGTTAGTGAATGTTATCATAAATATTTGAACGTTTTTTTAATATAAAATTTCACATTTTAAATAATTATTATTAACAATATAATAATTAATATATTTATTAAAAAAATTCTAATTAATGCTAAAATTCTTAAAAATATTATTATTATTATTAAAAAGTTATAGATTCTATTTATATAAATTCTAAAAAAAAATATGAACAAATTAAATGAATTATACCTTCTTAAACTATATGTTTTAGACCATTTCTAATGTATTCCTCTATTTTTAATTCTAAAATAGAAAAACATTATACTAAAGATGAGTTTTGCTCCAATGTATTTTTCTAAAATTGAAAGCTCCAAATATAGAATAAAATATAGAATAAAATATTTTTTAATAAATAGAGAAAAATAGCAATTTTATTTTAAAAAATAAAAATAAAAAGGATTAAAGTAATTTTACCTCTAAATACTACTATTATAGAAACAAAAATAAAGATGGTTGAATATACTGTTAGTCAATCTTTTGAGTGGTTTACCTTGTAATCGGCTTTGGTCTTAAGTCAAGCCTAAGTGTTCTACATGTTTCAATGTTCCAAAAAGAAATTTAGTACAAAAAGGAAGAGACTTTGAAAAAAGTTCACAAGATACTATGTATGTGCTCAGTGCTGTGCGAGGATATTTAGAGGTTTAAGGCGGTTTTGAAAATTAGAACCCTTTGATATAATTAAGGAATTAATAAATATATAACTAATATAAAGTCATGAATTCAAAACCATAACATACTATATCAACAAAAAAAAAATATCAATGTATAAAAGAAGATGGATGGTGCCATGAGAAAAAAAAATAAGGCAGTGCAATGTATCAAAAAATTTATGAAAAACGAGAAAATAATGAGAAATATTTAAATCAAGTTAAGATTTTTGATTTCTAGTGTTATAGAAAATTTATCCAGAAAATTATTATTTAATCCATAAAATTGACTTGATTGTTTTTTGATTTGCCTTTCAGATTTTTGATTTAGAATGTAGTTTCCCTTCAATAAAAACTTATATTCCAAAAATATGTACACACAAATTCAAACACAGGTCACTAATTATAAGTGTTGAAAAACTTTAATGTAAAACCACTGTGAAACACGAAAATTTTGAAATTATAGAACCCCTAAATAAAAAATCTTATCTTCTCATCAAAACCAAAAATAAAAAATCTTATCTTCTCATCAAAACTAAAAAAATTATGTTTTTTCATCAAAACTAAAAAATTGCAATTACCGTGAAAACAAACAAATCGTGTTTTTCTATCAAAATTAAAAATAGCATTTTCCCACCAAAACCAAAAAATATGTTTTCTGCCAAAACCGGAATATATTTTTGCGCAAAAATAGAAAAAACTTTATTTTCCTGCCGAAACTAAAAAACGTATTTTCTGCCAAAAACCGTAAAATTATGTTTTCCATCAAAACTGGATAATTGTAATTTCTCGCCAAACAAGAAAATCATGTTTTCCATCAAAAATAAAAAATAATATTTTCCTACTAAAATTGAAATTGTATTTTTCTGTCAAAACTGGAAATCGCATTTTCTGCCCAAAACTGTAAAATCAAAATTTTGGTCATAGCAAAAATCACATTTTCCTTAAAAACAAATAAAATTAATTTAGATATATTTTATTTAAATATTATAATCAAATCATTATTATATATATATATATATATATCAGTCTTTTTAATTACTAGTAATCAAATGCTATTATAAAATTAAAAAAATAAATAACTGAACATCTAACTGTTGCATATGAATGTAAATATTAACTATAAAAACGAACAACATCTAGATATTAATATCAGAATGCAAATACTAACTATAAAAGCGAACAGTAGCTAAATGCAATATCTAAATGTTATATTCATATGGTATGTCTAAATGCTGCATAAATATAAAAATAAACATGGCCTTGGTGGATGATCTAGTGATTACTATTTTAATATGTAATTTTGTATGTATACAATACATACCAGTTCCTCTCTCATAATATAGAAGCAATCGGGTGTAACTATAAATGTAAAACTTAAGTGTATTGGTGAGACTGGTTTGCGTGAAAATGTGAACCACACGAATAGAAGAAACGTGAGTTGCAAAATCAAAGAACTGTTCAACATAAAGCAGCCGAAGTCTCCCTAAATATTAACACATCCCCGATCAACTCGTTTGGTTTATTATTTCCCAACCTCACAATCAAATTAAGAGGAGAAAACGTATTATTATTTCCCAACCTCACAATAGAATGACCTCCCTTAAAAAAAACGTAGGCTTAAATTAATTCTTAAGTTAGTAAATATTTTACAGTAAAAATGAAGTATAACAAGTATATTATTTGGCAAAGTGTTTTCACTTTAGTTTTTCTCAAGTTTCTATTAGTTTTTCTCAAGTTTTTTTCAAAATATTTACACTTTAGATGAGTAATTTATTAATACTGAAAGACAATTAGTGCTACCTAGACAGTTTTTGAGTGAAAAGACTCAGTTTACCCTCTAAAAAGCGTAACCCAATGCTTTAAATTTTAGTTAGATAGCTTTTGTTTGGTTAGATTTTTGAAATTTAAAAATTAATGGTGGACCCGATGACAGATTAAACTTGATTTACTCTTTGATTCATCAGATGTTTTGAAATAATTATTTATGTTTCGTAATTTTAACTGAGGTGAGATAGAAAAACAAGAAAGTCGACGAAAAAGAAAAGAGTGACGACGATGATTTCTGGTGATAAAAATTTGTAGAGAAATTGAAGGTGTGGGAAGGCGAAGGCCGACAATGAGTGTTTTATGAGTGTTGTTATTTTGGTGGATCTATAATCGAATATGAATCTAAGTTTTGTTTCGATTTTGGCAGAAACGACGGAGGTTGACGGTGAAAGAAGAACTACCAGAGAAGCTATTTGCAACAGACTAACTTTCGGTGAGAAATATGTATACTATTACAACTTGAAAATTAAAACTTGTTTTTTTTTTCTTGGTTTTAATTTCTAATCGGTTAATCTATATAATATTTATAAGTTTTAAAGGAAAAAAAACGCAAAACTAATGAAGATTGCATGATTAAAATCAATGGCTATGAGATATATTTGCAAGAAACACAGAAAACCCTAATATGAAGAGATGAAATTATTACAAAATTGTCACTCATTAAAAAAAGCACCACTATCAGCTCAATTTCCGACTTTATTTATGAGTTTCTACCTTGCGGCGAGTCTGCAAATTCTAGTCACCGTGTGGTCACTCTCTGCGCCGTCAGATCTCGTTTTCCTCTTTGTTTTTAATTCGGTGGCTCGTCAAGCTCCGTCGCGCTTACCTCTGTGACCTCTCCTCCTCGCCAACCGTCGACGAATCAAACCAGAGATCGATCCGATCTGTCAAACCTCGAAAGGATCCATTCCCAAACCATTTTTTATATTTGCACGATTGGTCCTTTATTTTTTAACTATTTACAATTTGGCACTAAAAGTTGTTGATTTGCACAATTGCTTTTCAATTTGACTCCATACTTCTAATTCTACAAAATAATCCCTACTGTTTGAAGATTAGTATGCAAATACATTTTAAAATATTTATTTTGATCTTATTTGATGTGTACAATATACGACGTATGTTGTACAAAATGTTTATTTTGAAGCCATGTGTTGTGTACACTATTCGACGTACACACATTTTTTGTTATCCAAATGTACAATGATGCAAATGTATATAATTTAACTTGTACTATAATACATGAACACCATATAGTTTCACTATCCTTGTATACATAAACATTATACATGTAAATATACCAATTTAGAGCAATGCCAGTTTAAGAAGAAATATGTACACCGTTTTGTATGTACATTGCTTAGGCTATGATGATGATTTTAAAGTTTTTAATAGTTTTTAGTATAATTGCTTAAAAAGGAAAATAAATCACATATGTACATGTAGATATTTCTCAAATTATCATATAAGATAAACCAGTCATTTAAATCAGTCATTTATAATATATTCACACATATTAAAAATAAATACATGAATATTAAGAAAAAATATCTTTATATAACAAGAGTTTTTAAAAACTCTTACTTTTTAAATACAAAATTAGTTATCATTAAAATTGTGGTTTTATTCTTTAATTTATAGAAAATATATTTGTCTTTGAGGTTTAGAGTAAGGAATATTTGGGGTATGAGCCAAACTGAGTTTTATAAAAATGTTGATGGATATCTGAGTATCAACTGTTGATTCATAGTCTCATGTAATGATTTATCCTTTATATATGTGTACAACACCACCACACATTTCATTCACCCTTTGTGTACACGTGTACACAACAAATTGTATACAAAAATTCAATTGTACACATAACAACAATCTTTCTACATGGAAGCATGCTCTTATATTAAACCAAATCGATAGAAGAGGTTTGCGGAAAAAATTCCACAGACACATATAATTAATATGTTCAATATACATGTTATATTTTGTTAGATATTTCCATGTACTCATATGTTTGATATAAATGTCAGATGTTCATTTCATTTGAAAGTATATATATTCGACGAGGGCTAACGTGTACAATATACTTATTATATTTTATTAGACATTTACATGTATATATATATATTTGATATAAATATCAGATGTCCAATATACATATTATATTTTATCTTAATGACATGTTTTATATCTCCATCACAATCTTATATGTCCAAAAACAAAGTTGTGCACCTCCGTAAGTGTGATGTACATAGATACATGCTCTACAGTTGTGTACATCTGTTAGTGTACACTAAAGTATAATGGCATACATTTTATCATGATGCGATATTGAATAATTTATGGCGGTTAATGGTACATGTGTACACGTACATTTTATCATGGTACATGTGTACATATTTTATCATGGTACATGTGTACACGTACATTTTATCATGGTGCAACATTGAATAAGACATTTACAAATTTGTAACATGGATTTGCAAGTTTTAACATTGTATAATCAATTGAAGAATATATGTACACAAAATCTATGATATAGAATATTATTATTAAACATGGTGTACATGTATATTGTTGTATCTGTGTATTGTTGTAAATGTGGATGGTAAAATATATTTCATGTTTTCAAGTTATTGCAATTTTCTAATTATAATATTGTATATAAGTATGGTGCAATTTAGTTGCATTTTAAAGAACACTAGATCATGACCCGCCCGGTCGGGCGGGTTTTTATTATTTTGCAAGTGTTTTTGTTTTTGTTTTTTATAATGTAAAATAAAATTTGCTATAAAACTCTGTAAATAATTTGTTTTGTACATTATGAAGTTAAAATTTTATAATCAATTATTACAACATAGTTTTATGAATTTAAATATATTCTGATGTCTAAATAATTTTGTGTGCAATGATTTTGAACAACTTTAAGATGTATATTATATTTCAGTTTAGTTTGTTTAGACGTACATTTCCATATAAAACTTAAACTATATAATATTACTAAACTATGTAATATATAAAACTATGTTGATATTTATTTTAGATACATAATCTGTCCATAAACAATATAGTTATCCAAAATATTTGGCCCAGGAAACAAATCTTCAGAAGCCCATGACAAAATAAATGAAAATAAAAATAATTCTACAAAATTTAAAAAGACAACATTTGGATGTCACTAACAAAGCACTAAACATTATTGTCGGTCACTCTCTCTCTCATCTGTTCATCTTCCTCGATGTATTTAATCAACAAAGAAAAACAAACGAACAAATCCAGAGTAAACACAGAGATTTATGTTGATCAAATCAGTTGATTTTGATACTCGATCTATTTTCTAAAGGTTAGACTATGAATCGTTGTTGTTTTTTTAGTTAATAGAAAAGTTTTTGTTTTCTTACGATTTCAATAGATTAGATTATGTGATAGCTTCAAATCTCTCTTTTGATGATAGATCTATTGTTTTTAAGAGTAGTTTAGTAATAATCTAGATAGATCATCGACATGCAATTTCAATATTTTTATCAAATTTTATAAATTTTTTCTTTATTACAAAATCAGTTAAAGCTTGTGGGTATGAAGACCGGTGAAGATTAAGATATCATCTACAGGGCGGATACAAAGATAAGTTTTTGAAATAAAAAACATAAATTTTATTTCTCTCTTGAACAATAGCTTCATTGTCGGCACTTTTTACATTAATTTTTAAATAGTTTTTTATTAAACCTTCAGTTAAAGATTCGCGGGTATGAACACGAATGAGGATCATGATATCATCTACTTCAAAGATACAAAGATAAGTTTTTTTAAATCCGAATTATAAAATTTGTTTCACTCTGGAACAATAGCTTCTTTATAGTTAGTTTAAATTTTAACTTTTAAGTTTATATATTGACGCAATCGTTTTAACATTTGCTTTCAGGTGTTTATCTCATCAAGACAATTCCATGAAGTCAGACAATGACTAGATAAGTCTAAATAAATATTGTTACAAAGCAATGTACTGATCGGATTATTTTATTATTTGAACTTGTACTAAGGCTCACGGATGTTAATTGTTTCTCTTATATTATGTAGTATCTTAATCAAACGACAAAAACATCATGAAGATACATGGAGGCAATTCAGGAACTTACCAATGGCCACTACGTGTTGAATGAAACTAAAAAGTAAGCAACTACCTTTATCATTTATATAACTTTTAGATAGTATAAGTGGAACTGTTATTGGTAGTTAGGTTTTACCCTGGAGTTTGTTTGATGTGTTGCAATGTTTGTACTGTTTTGAATGAAAATTATAAAGCAAATAACGAATTATTATGATATGTATTTTAAAAAGAATAGATGTCAACATTGCCTGAAACACAAATAGATAATTGTAAAAAAATAAAACACATCATTAATAGATTTATATTAGCAACTCTGACGATGTCTTTCACAGATGATCCTCCACCCGCTTTAAAGATAAAATCAAACACAACAACACATAATTAATATAAATAAGTATAATAGAAAGTAGGTAATTTAAAACAAAAATTAATAATCATTGCCTAACCTTGTCTCCTTCTGGACAGTCTAGTCTCCGAGGTTTTTGAAAACCTCTTTGAAAACAACATTCATTGTTTTCCTCTGAGGTTCTCCATCTTTGTCCACAATCAGAATCTTAAGTCCTTTCTTAGATGTCACTCTAGAAATAGCTACATAAAGCTGACCATGTGAAAACACTGGTCTTGGTAGAAAAATCCCAACTTCTGAGAGTGATTGACCTTGGCTTTTGTTGATGGTTATTGCAAAAGCGACAGCCAGTGGAAGCTGCCTTCTACGCATTTTGAATGGCAATTTGGTGTCTGATGGAGTGATCAATAACCTAGGAATATAAACAGTTTCACCAACTTTTTCCCCTGTAAGTATCTTCGCTCCCACCATAAACGGCATCAGTTCAGTAATCACACATCTTGTTCCGTTCATTAGTCCTCCTGTAGGATCAATATTTCTCAGTACCATCACTGGACATCCAATCNAAATCAGCCTCAGATGATTTTATTCAAATTTTAAAAATAAAAAACTGACGAGAAGCAAACATACAAATTATTTACAAAACGTTCAGCGTTCCCGTTTTAAACATTTTCGCGTTTGAGTCATTCGCCGTCTTTAATTTATAGACGCAACCGTCCCAATCAATTCTTAATCATTTACCATCAGCCGCGATAACGACGTCAGCGTCCCACCAAGTCTCACCGTCCGATTCCGTCAACGCACCGTTAAACTTCCTCAAATCTCCCACAGCGATCTTCCCGCTGACGTCATCTCTGACGTATAACTTCTCCACGCCGCCGACGTCAACTCCGACTATATTCCCAAGAAACCTCCCCGGCTGCCTCCATTCCGCCAGCAACGCCGGCATCCGGAAACCAACTCGTGGATCACACGCCTCCACTTTAACGGCGTCGCTGCCTTTCTTCTCCGCCGTCAAGAAAAACGACGACGGCGAGGAGGAGCTACAGTTCCTGAGAAACGACGCCACCACATTGTTCTGTTGATCATCATCTCCGTCGTAGTCTCCGCCGTCTACATCTAAATGATCCCAAAGCTTCACAACTCCGCTCGACCCGATCCCACCGAGATCCGGCCACGAGAACAAATCCCCGAAGCTACCATTAAAACATGCGAAATTACCATTTTGCCCCTTGTCGTTGCTGCCGTAACAATCGGATCCCTTCACGCGGAAGCCTCCGTTGACCCATCCCTTATTATAGATAAAGTCAACATCTTTCTCGTCTTCATCATCTTCGTGATCATCTTCGTCTTCGTCGTCTGAAGAAACGGAAGAAGAACAAGAAACATCGGAGTCGCTGTCGTAATCATCGAAAAGAGTTGGTGGAGATATTGAGACATCGATTTTCCTTAACCTAACAACTAAACTCTTGAGTCTTGTAATGAAATTTGTGAAATAAGCTAAAAAGGCGATAATCAAAGCTCCCCATTTCCAGAAACCGTAAGCTTGGTGTAGCTTTCCGATACCGGAAACAGCAACAGATCTAGAGAGAAACGAAGGATCGTTTATTGAGCTCATGCCCACTTCGAAATCCCTTATTATATTAATCATCGGAACCTCCATGTCTGAGAAAATGGTTGAGAGAAGAGAGAAGAGAGAAGAAGAGGGTTGATTGAAAGAGATGAAGTAAGTCTTATAAAGAGAGAGAATGGTAACTAGTGGATGAGCGTGAGAGTTTTGTGGGCACACGTATGAAAAAGTGAGAAAGATAAGGTAACAATCGCAATGAGTTAACTTGTGCCAGATGGATTCTAATATTCTATGTGTCTATCATTAAAGTGTTAAAACTATTATCTCTCTGCACCACAATAAAAAACAAATTTTCTTGTTTTTTCGGTGTTATTTTAGTTAATTAAAAACATAAATACACGAGTAGTTCGAACCACCTACCACAATATAGCTTTATTTTAGTATTTGCCTTTGAGTAATTCCCTTAGATAACCCTTTTTAGTTTGTTTGTCACAAAAATAGTTTTCAAAGAAGAAAATGACCAAAATGTTTTTTTAGAAGCTAAAAAAAATCATTTTTATGCATTTATATCCCTAGGGTTAACTAATTTGGACTTTAGGGTTTAGAGTTAAGGGGTGGGTTTGGGGTTAAAGTTTCAAATTTCAAAAAAAATTAAAAAAAATCAAAATTTCAAAAAAAAAAAGTCTATTTTGGTCATTTTATTTTTTGAGGGCTATTTTGTGACAAAAACTTAAAAAGGGTTATCTAAGAGAATTGCCCTTTTGCCTTTTTCTTCTTCACAATTATTGAAATAAGGTTTGGATTTGAGGCGCCCAAAATAATTGTGTTGGTGGTGGTTACTTTGTTAACTGGATCATTGAGGTCCTCAAAGAATAGATCCTTTTGTTTTTCCTTATGAATATTTTAAAACAGTAATAGTATATATATAATATTATATGACAACTCATAAAATATGACAACTGTTTCCCTACATATATATATATTTATTTATTTCTTATCATTAAGTTTGTAAATGAAATATAGATATACATTAATTTTATTTTTACAATATAATTTTTTTTTACAAATAAGTAAGTTTGGCTACCAGCCTACCACATATGTGGTGATTTATTTACAGTCTTTATAACATTTTTTTATTTTAAAGTATGGTGAGAAATAATTTATCATATTAGTATGTAAATTATTCTTGTAAATTATATATAAATTAACAATTTGGGTATCTATGAATATCTTTTGAAAATCAGATTTTTATATATCATTATTATTTTAACTCAATGTTCTAGATTATTTATTTAAACAGAAAAATGGTGCTTGAAACTCTTGTGGACCCGTCTGAGACCATTTCGTATTGTAAGAACAAATACATGTTAACCACAGATTTCCTGCCACGTGTCTCTCCTGAACGAGCGGGAAAACGAAATAGCATTTATAGCCATTACTTGTAAGTTGATTCCTACCAGCATGAGCTGGAGATAGATTTGGTCCAGATGAATCACAATAAAATTTTATATGGTTAGATGCACGCCACGGTTTCTTCTATGAGAAGGCAACATCATCAGATCAAATCTTTACTTAATAGTTGATTAGGGGCTTTACGTTTTCATCTTGACTTAAAACTTGTGTTTCAACAAACGAATTCAAAGCAAAGTCTATTTTGTTTTACTTATGTAAATTTTGGACTTTTCTTTTTGTGGATGGAGATATAGATTTTACTGCAGCTTGTATTTTGAAGATAATAATTTTCAATAGCTAATTAAGCTTATCCTCTCATGATGGTATATTACCCTTACACACCGAATATGCCAGAATGGTGACTTGACTCGGTCCAATCCGTTTACTAGCGAAATTGATTAGAGTTTACTAGCGAAATTGATTAGATACTCTTCCACCCTACAAATAAATACATAAATGGGTTACTCTTTAAGCTATTGAATGGGTTACACTAATAATGTGTTATTGATTTCTAAGGTCTTGAAATCTTTTGAATGGATTTTTATGTTACTACATTTAATTAGAGGGAAATGTAAATCATGATTTTCTGATTAAACAATAGGAGTATTTAACATATCAATGTAACATTATTGCAGTATTTAAGATTCATTTTTGATATTTATTAACTTTGTCATTTTATATGATCTTTTTATTGAGATAAGAAATGGCTAAATGATCGAGCTTTGAATGGTTACTCTAGGATGCATCATGTGAATGTAATGAACAAAATAGTAGTATCAATATATATATACTTTTAACATGATTACCAAAATATATATATATATATATATATATATATATATATACCATCGGTTTAGATAAGATGTGTATGGGGGGGGGGGGGGGGGGGGGGGGGGGGGGGGGGGGGGGGGGGGGGGGGGGGGGGGGGGGGGGGGGGGTAGCTATTTAGTTAACACATTTTTGGTAACTCTCAAGTATAAAATTATCATTCAGATGAAGTATACAATATGACAAAATGTTGATGGTGATGAGATTTGATTATTATGCATGGCAATAATGTGGAATCAAGTTGAGATGCATGTTGTAAAGTGAAAGTGCAAGAAAAGTCGTCCACTAAAATGATTTTATGATTTCGATAGGAAAATGATCCAGCCATCCAGGACTGAATGTTTTTGAGAAAACTTTGAAAAGAAGAACCACCAATATGACAGCTGGAAAAAGGTTTCATAGTTGGGCCAAACGAGTTTCAAAAGAGACTAAATTCAATGACCCATTTTGATTCATTATTGATCCAAATCAATCAAATCAAATTAAATCAATTCTGCCCATCAGATGAAAATCCTTCCTCTTTTGTTTTGTTTTCAGCCTAATCATAACAATAAGCATCACTATGATTAGGGATGTTAACTAAGGAATTTTGGCCTGGCCCAGCCATATATGATACAAACCCAATTCTATTTGAATCCTATGAATGAGAGTTAGTTTATCCTTAAATAACTCTTACATAAAAAATTATACTACTTTGTGTCTTAGAAATAATTTAGTTTTATTCAAAATTATAAGTATATTATATCAATTTATCTCCTTTGTACTAAATACTAAGTTTTCTGTTAACGTAAATATATTATTAAAAATTAATACTTCATCTGTTCAGTAAGAGTGTCATTTTATGTATTTTTAGTTCTTTGTGACATTTGTCTGTTTTCTTTTGTTTTTTAGACGTGGTGCCATAACTTCAAAATACGAATTCTGTTAAGATATTAATTATTTATCTGAAAAAGATAATGCTTATCCTATGTTTTGTCCTTTTGTTATGTCGGTTTAACCGACTTACACAATACTATAAATATGTTGTGTTCGTTTGATGAATAAAATGAACTTCACTTTTCTCCATCATCTCACGTCTCTCTCTTCTTTTACCACTAAGACACAAAACAATAAAAATATATATATATATATATATATATACTTCTTCACCTATATTATATAACACGTTATCAACACGAAGCTCTTATACCGATCAAGGTAATACTAGTGAGGTGAGGTTTAATTTATGTATTTCAATTATTTTTATTATTTTATTTTATTATTGTTTCGGAGTAAGAGACCAGACTTTCTCCGTTTATTTTTCGGGATGATAGGCGTTGCCTTCCCCGACTGATCGTTATGGTAGACTATGCCTTCACGATCAGAGAAACACGTGGTAGGCGTTGCCTCCGTGAATAAAAAGAAAAGGTCAACATGGTAGACTAAGTCTCCTCGGACCTTGAAATAAGAAAAGATCAAAATGGTAGACGATGTCTCCTCCGATCTTGAGAAAAAAAAAAAAAGTCAATATGGTAGACGATGTCTCCTCGGACTTTGAAAAATGATCAACATGGTAGTCTATGACTCCTCGGATCATGTGGAAGGCTAAGCCTCCAATTTTATTAATGTTCTTTAAATTTCTGTAATTTAAATTTCTGCAATTTAATTTCTGCATTTATTTTATACATTTAAATTCTCTTTATTATATTTTTATATTATTATTTTATAAATACAGTTATCATGTCGAATTTGACAAAGTTCGAAATCAATGCCCTCGATATTACGGGAAATAATTATATGACTTGGGCAGTGGGTGCAAAGATGCACCTGAGAGGAAACGGGCTTTTGGATACCACCGATAGTTCAAAAACGGTGTCGGATGAGAAAAAGGCTAAAGCCATGATATTTTTACGACACCATATACATGATGGTTTAAAAGATGAATATATTACGAAAGAGGATCCTGGAGACCTCTGGAAGTCTTTAAAAGAAAGGTTTGATCACCAGAAATATGTGATCTTACCGAAAGCTAAACACGAGTGGATCCATCTCCGGTTCCAGGACTACAAAAATGTAAGTGAGTATAATTCTGCGATGTTCGGAATTACATCGAGGATGATGTTATGTGGAGAGAAAATAAGTGATTATGATATGATTGAGAAAACTCTCTCCACGTTCCATCCCGGAAATGTAGTCCTGCAGCAACAGTACTGGGTGAGTGGGTATACCCGTTACTCGGAGTTAATGCAAGTCCTCCTTGTAGCAGAACAGAATAACCAACTCGTGACTTTAAACCATCAAGCTCATCCCACTGGAGCTGCACCATTCCCCGAAGCGAATGTTGCATCGTCCAGTTATGATAATTGGAGAGGACGAGGATGAGGACATGGTCGTTATCGTGGTCGTGGAAGAGGACGAGGAAGAAGATTCCGTCCGTATGATGAAAAAAATAATAAAGACTTCCACGGAAATGAAAGGGGTTGGGATGATAAAAGGCAAACATAAAAGGTTTGCTACAGATGCGGCATGAAAGGACATTGGGTAAGTGTTTGTCGTACGCCAAAACATTTAGCTGATCTGTATATAGAATCCCAAAAGGGAAAAGAGAAAGGAGGTGAAACAAACTTCATCTCAGATGAACCCGGACCATCTTTTCATGGTTTAAATGATGATATTCATCTCGACGTATCAGATTTTCTGGTCGAGCCAGAAAATATCGATGTGTAATAAGATCGATGTGATATAGTTTTACTGTATTATATTATCTTTATCTTTTATTGTAAAATATATGTTATGTTTCATGTTTAATATTAATGCATGTTTTATGAATATTTTAAATTCAGAAAGATGCCAGACTTTGAGACTTTGGATGGAGATTTGTGTTTGGCAGATAGTGCGTCAACGCACACGATACTTAAAGATAAGAAATATTTCTCCAGTCTCAAAATAAAAGATTACGCTGGAAGCGTAAGTACAATATCTGGTAGTGCAAAGATTATTATGGGCTCTGGAAGAGTGAAATTTTCAATGCCAAGGGAAACAATATTTGAAATAAATGATGCATTGTATTCCCCTGAATCTCATAGAAACTTGTTAAGTTTTAAAGATATCCGAAGAAATGGATATCATATTGAAACTATGAATAAAGATGGCATTGAATTTCTTTGCATTAAGTCCGAGAGGAAACATATCTTGGGAGAATTAAAAATGTTATCCTCTGGACTATATTGTACGAAAATAAACATGACTGAGTCATATGCCATGGTAAACCTGAAGTTTACTGATACATTTAAAATCTGGCATGAGAGGCTAGGACATCCTGGTTCAGTCATGATGAGAAAAATAATGCAAAATTCGAATGGCCATCCGTTGAAAAATGAGAGAATTTTGCAAACGGGCGAGTTTAAATGTAATGCATGTTCTCAAGGAAAACTTATAACTCGGCCATCACCAGCAAAGGTTGGCAATGAATCACCAATGTTTTTAGAAAGAATACATGGTGATATATGTGGACCAATCCACCCACCGTGCGGACCGTTTAAGTATTTCATGGTGTTAATTGACGCATCTAGTAGATGGTCAAATGTGTGTCTTTTGACGACACGAAATACGACTTTCGCAAAGTTCATTGCACAAAAAATAAAGCTGAGAACGCAGTTCTGAGAGTATGCCATTAAGAGAGTAAGGCTTGATAATGCTGGTGAATTTACATCGCAAGCCTTTGATGATTATTGTATGTCAATGGGGATTGAAGTAGAGCATCCAGTCCCTCATGTTCATACACAAAATGGCATGGCTGAGTCTTTAATAAAACGGTTGCAGTTGATTGCAAGGCCGTTAATATTGAGAACAAAGCTTCCAATTTCAGTATGGGGTCATGCTATATTGCATGCGGCTGCACTGATTTGGTTAAGACCAAGTGCATATCATAAGTACTCCCCATTACAATTTGCGTCTGGCCAAAGAGCCAGATGTATCCCATCTCCGAGTTTTTGGGTGTGCGGTCTATGTTCCTATAGCACCGCCACAAAGGACAAAAATGAGTCCACAAAGGAGATTGGGAATATATGTGGGTTATACGTCACCAAGTATAATAAGATATTTGGAACCAGTAACTGGTGATATGTTTACGGCACGATTTGCCGATTGCCATTTCAATGAGGATGAATTTCCAGCGTTAGGGGAGGAATTAGAGAAATTCCTAAAGATATTACATGGTGTACACAGTCGTTGTTACACCTTGATCCCCCAACGAATCAAAGAGAGCTGGAAGTTCAGAAAATTGTGCATTTGCATAATTTGGCAAACCAGTTACCAGATGCGTTCACAGATACAAGAAGGGTGACAAAATCATATATACCTGCTGAAAATGTTCCATCAAGAGTTGATGTTCCTAAAGAACAAACTGATGGTAACAAAATGAATGAACCTAGAGTTCAGTTAAAGAGGGGGAGACCAGCGGGTTCTAAAGATAAAAATCCCCGAAAGAAAAAGAAATTGGTTGAGCAAAATGAAAAGGTTCTAGAAGAACCTGATATTGAAAGATGTTTAAAAGAAGACATAAATGAAAAGGTTCAAGAAGAACCAAATAAAGATAAGGATCTAGATGACGAGAAGGGAACAGAAAAGTATGAGATTTCCATCAACTACGCCCGAGATGAAAAGTTATGGATCAGAAATAAGATAAAAGATGTTGATGGAATGTTCTCCTTTTCTGTGTCCAAAGAGATCGATCATGAAATTGATGATCCCGATCCAAGGTCTATTTTACAATGTCAGAAAAGAAATGATTGGGAGGAGTGGAAGAAGGCCATTCAAACTGAATTACTCTCCCTAAATAAAAGGAATGTCTTTGGACCTATAGTCATAACACCTGAGAATATAAATCCAGTTGGGTACAAGTGGGTATTCGTGAGAAAAGTAAATGAGAAGAATGAAGTAACACGATATAAAGCCCGATTAGTTGCTCAAGGTTTTTCTCAGAGACCGGGAATTGATTTTGAGGAAACGTAATCCCCGGTGATGGATGCAATTACGTTTAGATTTTTCATGAGCCTAACGGCATCGAAAAATCTTGAAATGCATCTCATGGACGTTGTGACAGCGTATTTGTATGGATCGTTGGATAATGATATATATATGAAACTCCATGAAGGATTGAAAATTCCAGAAGCATTGAAAGAGAAACCCAGGGAGTTTTGTTCGGTCAAGTTACAACGATCACTATACGAATTAAAGCAATCTGGACGTATGTGGTACAATCGCTTAAGTGAATATCTTATGAGTAAAGAATATGTGAATAACGCGATATGTCCATGCGTTTTTGTTAAGAAATCGTCATCTGGCTTCGTGATCATTGATGTGTATGTAGATGACCTGGACATTATTGGAACTCAAAAGGAGGTTGATGATGCTCAAACTCATATGAAAGAAGAGTTTGAAATGAAAGATCTTGGCAAGACAAAGTTTTGTCTTGGGCTCCAGATTGAGCATCTCCGAGAAGGAATATTTGTGCATCAATTAAACTATACGAAAAGAATATTAAAACGCTTTTATATGGACAAAGCGACTCCTTTGAGTACTCCAATGGAAAATAGATCTCTCAATGTTGAGAGAGATCCTTTTAGGCCATGTGAAGATAGCGAGAAGATATTAGGTCCTGAGGTACCTTATATGAGTGCTATCGGTGGGCTTTTATACCTTGCAAACTGTACCAGACCTGATATTGCTTTTGCAACTAACCTATTAGCAAGATATAGCTCTGCTCCTACTCGCAGACATTGGAACAGAATAAAACATCTATTCCGTTACTTACAAGGTACAGTTGATTTAGGGTTAATGTATTTTAGAAAACCCGAGTTTGGTATGGTTGGTTTTGCAGATGCAAGTTATTTATCAGATCCTCACAAAGCTCGATCGCAAACCGGCTATGTTTTTACAATTGGTGGAACCGCGATCTCTTGGCGATCGCAGAAACAAACTCTGGTTGCAACTTCTTCGAATCATGCAGAAACTATTGCACTTCACGAAACATGTTGAGAATGTGTGTGGCTTCGGTCAATGAGTCACCACATACAAGAATCAAGTGGAATAGTTAACAAGAAAGAACCAACGAAAATATTCGAACACAATTCAGCTTGTGTTGCTCAACTCAAAGAAGGCTATATCAAGAGCGACAGAACAAAGCACATCCCTCCAAGATTTTTCTCGTATATACGGGAGCTCGAGAAAAATAAAGAAGTGGACATCGAGTATGTACGGTCATGCGACAATCCGGCTGACTTGTTTACGAAGGCTCTTCCCACTACAACATTCCGAAAACACGTCTACGGTATCGGAATGCGACATTTGTGTGACCTATGAAGAAAATGCTATGTTCATTATTCTCAGAGGGAGGTTACGTTAGTGTACTCTTTTTTCCTCGTCATGATTTTTACCCCATTGGGTTTTTCCATGACTAGATTTTTAACGAGGCATTACGTAATCCAAATAAATAATTAAGGAGGAGTGTTAAGATATTAATTATTTATCTGAAAAAGATAATGTTTATCCTATGTTTTGTCCTTTTGTTATGTCGGTTTAACCGACTTACACAACACTATAAATATGTTGTGTTCGTTTGATGAATAAAATGAACTTCACTTTTCTCCATCATCTCACGTCTCTCTCTTCTTTTACCACTAAGACACAAAACAATAAAAATATATATATATACTTCTTCACCTATATTATATAACAAATTCATATTTCTATCAATTTGTTGTTTTTGAGTATTCAATCCTTAATGACATTCCTCTGGGGTCATATTTCTTAATTTTAAATTGCAAAAGAGAAAGAAAATGTTTACAAGAGCCCAGAGGCCATAGTGTTAGAGCAAAAGCCCAATGAAACTCATATCATAATAACCCAATTTTGAATCCAAACCCAAACCCAAACCCATGAATGCGGTGATTTGCGACAAAAACAGAGAAGACGAAGAGAGTACTCTTTCTTCGGTGACCATGATCACACATCTCAATGAATCCACTGTTGTATCATCTCAGAAGATCTTCTGGGGTTAGTCTCTCGAAAGCTCCGAATCTTATTTCTGATTTGGTGATCGATGATGCATGAAGATCGAACCACTTTTACTTCCCAATCACATTATTTATATCTGTTTTCTAAAATAGTGAAGGATTCGTTAAAAGTTTTTCTACAAAAACATGGAACATCACTTTTCTTTTTTATTTGGTCACTACATTGACATGTAAAATAAGGTGGATCAAACACTCCTAAAAATGGTGGTTCACATGAAATAACAGTTCTTTTATTGTAACTAGAGTAAAATAACTTTCAGATAAATATTTTAATTACAGTTTATTATGCTTTTCAACACAGTTCAAAATAAATAAATTAATAATTAATTTAAAATAAAATTATCACCAAAAATAAAACACTATAAATGTAATATGGATATATAACAAGTTAATATTTTACATAATGTATCATCTTTTGTTATGAATTTCAATATCTCCAAATCAATAGTAATTTAATAAAGTTAAATATTAAATAATAAAAATTATATAAAGAAAAATATTTACTTTTAAATCCATCTTTAAAAACAAAATATTCAAAGTCAGATACATATTTAATTTTTAAACTCAAAATAATATATATATATATATATATATGTTTAAAATAATTTTCTATTATATTTTGAATAAAATTTTATATTTTTATTTATGAAGTGTTTTAAATAACATTTTTATTATAAAAATAAATAGTATTATAAAATTTTGTATTGTTAATTTAAATTCGTACAATGGACAACTTTTATTCACTTTCACCATTCAAACATATGTTTTAAATCACTAGATCCACTTGATATATATATTTGTCTGCTTAATCCACGTAATCTACTTTTGTTTCATTCAATCTGCTAGATTTGTAACGTTTGATTCGCTTTTTCCATTTAGAGCCTTGATAACACTACCAAATACACAACTGTTTTAAAATCGTCTGAATCAACTAATCTTTGACCAAATTGGCCTCAACAAATTGTGTACAGTACAGCCGAAAGCATATATTTGATGGGCTTGTGCCGATGGACAACCCTCTGCCCTCAATAGCCAATGAAGGAGTTGATCAATATATGATACGATTAACCAAGGAGTTGATAAGATTCTAAATCGAAATTTTGTGTTTAGAGTTAGTTAAAATACACAAACAATTAACAAGTATGAGTTTATAACTAATCAAAGCCACTATGACCACATGGATCTGACTATGCAGTCTTAATAAGAGTGTGTTTATTTGTTAGATATTCGTATGGGAGAACTTTTCTGCAAATTAGTGGCATATGATATAACTACTAGTCATCAAAATCACAAAAGGTGCGGTGTCTCATTCCAAACACAGTAACAAGACGAGAATATTTAAAGCTGCATCTAAGACTAGAACATGTGGCTCTCATCTGCTCTCACATTGAAGAAAAGTAAAAGTGCAAACAACATGAGAAAGATAAAGGAATCGAATAAAACAAACACTTTTTTTTCAAATTGTTTCGGCAAAGATCATCAATAATAACACATTTGGAATTTCATTGGAAACTACGTCCTTAAGGTCCACATAGATTCCATTCAAAGCACGCACTTTTGAGAAGAGAGACTGCTTCAAAAGAATCAAAAAGACAAAAGTGTTTTTGCGTTTTATTCTCACTTGAAAACAGCTATAATAACGAGGCACGTTGTTATTTACTCAAGCTTTCAAAATTCGCAAAATCGATGGCGACGCTCCAGAGATTCAAGTTCCTAGCGACGCAGTGTGGAGTTGCACCGAGCCCGACACGAAGTCCAAGCCCGAGGACAAGTCCGTTGGTTCAGTTTCGTCCCAAGAAGACAACCTTAAAGATGCTTCTGAGTCTTATACCCCCGAGCCGGAGAGAGCAGCCGCTCATTCATCAGGCCCGCTCCTTGGCTGCTGACAAGGACGTAGCTGGACGCAAACTGCGAGACTTATTCGTGACTTCGTCTCCTGTAGAGGAAGAAGAAGAGAAAGAGAGACCGAAGGGGAAGACAAAAGAAGAAGTTCTTGCAGCTAAATTGAACGCAGCTGCTAGTTCACAGGTGGAGAACAATGCAACACCGGTTTGGTCTAGATTCAGCAAGCGGCTTCTCCAGCGGGTTTGGCGTCCTAAGCTTGGTACCATTCCTGAGTAATGAACACTCAAAACCAATTTGGAAACCATTTGTTTCCTCTATGAACAAAATATATTTATGCTTTTATCAAATCTTGTATCTTGGCAACAAATCATAAGTTTGAATATTCCTAAGAACATCTCCAACAAGCACCCTTGTTTGGAATGGAGTGTACAAAGGGTTGAAGATTTATTACTCCAATGGTAACTCTTGAGTTTTTTTTTAATTGGTATAAAATATTGACTAATTCCCTTACATAGCCTCTTTTAGTTTGTTTGTCACAAAAATAGTTTTTAAGGAAGAAAATGACCAAAATGTTTTTTTAAAAAGCTAAAAAATTCATTTATATGCATTTATACCCCTAGGGTTAACTAATTTGCACTTTAGGGTTTAGAGTTAAGGGGTGGGTTTGGGGTTAGGGTTTCAAATTTCAAAAAAAAAATAAAAAAAAATCAAAATTTCAAACAAAAAAAAAAGTCTATTTTGGTCATTTTATTTTTTGAGGGCTATTTTTGTGACAAAAACTTAAAAAGAGCTATTTAAGAGAATTGCCCTAAAATATTTTGAGTTCTTAATACTATTAATAATTAAAAATAATCACTAAATCTCTATAAATATATAAAAATACTATATGAAAAATATTTAAATAAAATATTTTGAGAAATATATAATCATAAATACTAAAATGTAACTATCAATAATATAAAAGTGTTAAAAATATTAATCATTGAAATATTTATAAGAAAATATAATGATAAGCATTAAAATGTGATATTGAAAAAATTATTTATGAAATTATTATGTATATAAATATAAGGATTAAAGTTTGAAAGTGCACTCTTCACCCTTTAAAATTTGAGAGAACCAATGTTTGTTGGAGTGCAAAATCCTAAAAATAAAAAGATAAGATACGGTTGGAAATATTCTAATAAAACGAACAATTTTTATATTGAAAAATTCAACTACCAGTGATCAGAAACTGGTGAGAGATAATGAAACATCAAAGTTCTTAAAGGATTTTGTAAAATAATTTTGCTCAGTTCATAAAAATATATGTAATTCAATATAATCAAAAGAAACAACCTCTCTAATTTGTTATATTTAAAATCACTTATTTAATTAAGACAATAATACAATATTTTGAAAATAATTTTTATATTTACTTTTAATACATTCAAATTACAAAAAATATAAAATTTATACACAAGTAAATAGTAAAATATTTACGAAATATTTATTTATAAATATTTAAAGTCCTGCACGGTCTAAGATATTCACCTTATGCAATTAAAATAACTGGTGAATGATATCTTATATTTTTAATGATTTTGATCATTCATTTTGTGTAATATTAATCATTTAAATTAACTTTTAAAGTTTGTTTAGATTACATTGTATTATATTTGTGCGCTTAAAAAATGTTTTTGAAAAATTGTTTAGACTGCGTTTTGCTCATATCTAAAACAATATTTTTTAAAAAATCTGATTTATATAGTTAGATCGGTTTAAGTCTTCCAAAACTGATTTTTTTTTTTGTCAGCAACTGAGACAATCTCATACAGACTCTGTAAACCAAACTGGTAGCTCCGTATCCATATGAACAACAAAGGTCGATTGCACTCGTGCAGTCCGCGCAAGACTATCCGCCTTTTTATTGTGTGTCCGTGGTACATGGATTAGCTCGGAGCTAATGAAACTAGTCTTTAGCAACTTTATGTCTTGCATATAACCCTCAAATGCTGGCCATTCGTCTGGTTCCGACACCATCTTCACCAATTGTGAACAGTCCGATGCAAATGTAACTGTGTACTGTCGTAAATTCCGCATACATTCCATTGCCCAAATCAGGGCCTCTATCTCTAAGTGAAGTGGCGACTGACTCGCTCTAATGTTTCTCGCTCCCATTAAGGCATCAAAACCATCCAAAGTACTATACCACCCTTCTCCTCAAAAGAGTTCCTGAATTTTCTAATTCAATATAAATTAATGTAAATTATATTAAATAAAATAACAATATTAACACCAGACCATAAATTTGTGTGATTTTTTATTTAAATATCTATTTTTTCATAATTTATAAAAGAAAAATATATGATTTCAACTAAATAATTTTAAATATCTAATATAAATATCTAATAAAGAAATAAATAATTCGTTAATGCCTAAAACATGTTTTTGTCTCAAATATTCTCTACAACTATACAAAACGTATAATTATTGTCTAGCAATTTTTTTTTATTAGACATTATCCTCCTATATATTAATTGAGAAGTCACTTAAGTGATTTTTCCTTATGTGTCGATCACTTACGAGGTTTTGAAAAAATTGTTATAATTTGAATGATCGATGTTTTTTAATTTTTAATTATTTTAGTTAGATCTAAAATAAAAAGTAAGTCTATAAGTAATTAAAATCACTTGTCAGATAACCTAAATAATATTACAAATAATAATTTATGGTAACCAATTGTCAAAATTATATAAAGTGTAATAATATTTGTATATTACATAAAAACAATTTATAGTATTATAATGATTTCATATTATTATATAAAAATTATATTATTATATTAAGTATTATAATTATTATTATCGTCTTATAATGTCCATATATGCTTTATAAATCTAATAAAAAAATTAAACCATTATAAATTTGATCATGGCTTAAAAAATTATTTTATCATAAATTAATTTATTTATAAGAGTTTATAAAACATTTATAAAAGAAAAATATAAATCATCATATATATTAATTAAAAAATTTCTTAAGTAACTTTTGCTAACGTATCGATCATTTCTGAAGTCTTGAGAAAATTGTTATAATTTGATTGGTAGATGCTTTTTATTTTTTATTATTTTAGTTAGATCTAAAATAAAAGGTAATTCTAGAAATAATTAATATCACTTGCTAAATAACTTAAATGATATTATAAATAATAATTTATGGTAACTAATTTTCAAAATTATAGAAAGTGTAATAATGTTTGATCAATTTTTTAGTATTTATATATTAAATGAAATAAAAAGTTATAAAAATTGATATAATGATTTTAATTTCTTATATAAAGTATTATAATAATCATTATCGTCTTATATTGTCCATATATGCTTTATAAATCATTAATAAAATTTTAAAACATTTATAAAATTGATTATGGCTTAAAAAATTATTTTATCATAATTAATTTATTTATATGAGTTTATGAATATTTATAAAAAATAGAAATCCTCTTATGTACTAGTTGAAAAGTCACTTAAGTGATTTTTGCTTACGTATTGATTATTGGTAAAGTCTTGAGAAAATTGTTATAATTTAATTTGTCGATGCTTTTTAGTTTTTAGTTAGATCTAAAATAAAAGGTAAATCTAGAAGTAACTAATATCAATTTCCAAATAAACTAATTGTTATTATAAATAATAATTTATGGTAACTAATCAAAATTATAGAAAGTGTAATAATGTTTGATCAATTCTTTTTATATTTCTATATTACATAAAAAAAAAACAGTTTATGGAAATCGATATAATGATTTCTTTTCTTATATAAAATTTTTATTCTTATATAAAATATAATCATTATCGTCTTATAATGTCCATATATGCTTTATAAATAATTAATAAATTTTTAAAACATTTATAAAAATGATCATGACTTACCAAATTATTTTATCATAATTTAATTAATTTTTATGAGTTTATCAAAAATTATAAAAGAAAAATTAAATTATTTATTAACGAGAAGTCACTTAAGTGTTTTTTGCTTAAGTGTCATTCGTTGATGAAGTCTTAAAAAAATGTTATAATTTTCTTAGTCACTAATTTTAAGTTTTTTTTTTAATTTAGATTTTAAAATAAAAGGTATGTCTATAACTAATTAATATTACTTGCTAATTAATCTTAATGATATAACAAATAAGAATTTATGATAACTAATTGTTGAAATTATATAAATAGTTTTAATTTTTGATTAATTTTTTTTTTATAAATTACATAATATAATGGAATAGTTTTTCATAAAATAATTATAATAGTTTTATATTTTACATTAATAATTATCCATATATAAGTATATGATAACTATTAATGTCTTATAAAGTTCATACACTCTTTATACATCATTTATAAAGTTTATAAAAACTATTATGAATTTTTTTTCTTGATATTCATAATCATTGTGTTTGAATTTTAAATGATTTATAAGAGCATGTAATTCATTTATAAGAAAAAAGAAAATTTGGTGAACAAAGATAAATTTGCAATTCAAAATGTTATATATATATATATATATATATATATATATATATATATATATATATATATATATATATAATTAATTATAGAGAATTAAAAATAATATGACAATTACATATTATGAGTTATTAATAAATATTCATCAGTTATTTTTACATCAAATTTTTGGAAACTTTGCTACTAAGAATTATTTTGCATCAAAGTTAAATGAGGTGATAGATAAGATAATACAATGATTATAATATGATAAAAATAAAAAATGATAAGAGAATAAGGAGAAGCCGAAAATGTATAATATATGTTAGAAAAAATAATGTGATAATTTCATATTTAATTCCATCAACATTGTTATTATTAAATATTCATTGGTTATTTTACTCAAATATATAAAAACTTTGCAACTGAAAATTAATTTGCATGAACGGATATTATGATGATTATAAAGTGATTTAAAATAAACTATTTGGTTTAGATCATGAGTTTATTAATTATTTGATCAAAATCATATAAATTAAATATTTTTAGCGATTTAAATTAATATTATTGATTTATCACTAATTTTATACTACTAAAAATAGTACCAAATATTTAGATTTTCAAACTATTTGAAAATTAAAAACTATATTTAAATATTTCTAATTATTATTTAACATTTATGGTATTGTAAATATAATATATTGTTTTCATATATAATATATATATATATATATATATATTTACGAATTGACGGGGAACCATGTAGTAACTCGTTAAAATATTAATCACTTAATTAACCCAACAAATAATGAGAATATATCTTGAACCAAATTAAAAGAAAAGTACCATTATCTTTATTTCTCTTTCATAGAAATGAATTATTGGGGGTGGGGGGAGGAGGTTTATTTTTGAGTCAGCACCAACAATTCACGCGCTTGTTTTTCCGCGTTGAGCAATGGAAAAGCTGCAGCAGTTTTCACAAGGGAGAATCTGTTGAACCATGTTCTTAGTGCTCTTCCCCGCAGCTTAGCCGTGATGAATGGCTTCAAGCTTTGCCTCGTGCATTAGTCTCTGGATTCGTGAAGACTGACGAGGAGTTTCAGAGCAGAGGTATGTGCTCTTTTACTCACTCATGTGATCGAATTCGATGAATGATATGTGGTTTATTCCTTTCTTGATAACAGGAGAAACTTCTGGAACAACAACCACATTTGTGATAGTAGATGGATGGACTGTGACAGTTGCATGTGTTGGGGACTCTCGCTGCATCTTGGATACTTCGGGCGGTTCAGTTTCCAACCTCACTGTGGATCACAGGCTTGAAGATAACAAAGAAGAGTATGTTCCTCAAGTAAGCTTTTGCTTTTTAGATCTTAAAACAACACCTAACCCTTATATAACGTTACTTAGGAGAGAAAGGGTGACTGCTAGTGGTGGAGAAGTTGGAAGGCTAAGCATTGTTGGAGGTGTTGAGATTGGTCCTCTACGGTGTTGGCCTGGAGGTCTCTGTCTTTCAAGGTCTATAGGGGATATGGATGTGGGAGAGTTCATTGTTCCAGTTCATTTTGTAAAGCAAGTGAATATATATATAGTCAATGTTTCCTTATAGATTTTGTTTTGCCACTTTACAAACAAACACTGACAATTGTCATATGAATATAAAGCTATCAAAACTTGGAGGAAGGCTTATTATAGCCTCAGATGGCATATGGGACGCTCTCTCCTCAGAAGAAGCAGCTAAAGCTTGTCGTGGTTTACCAGCTGAACTTGCTGCTAGACAAGTAGTTAAGGTGATAGAACTTTCTTTAAACCAGTTTGATATTGTGTAGAGGTTTGTAAACAAGTGATTGAGGAGTCTTGCAGGAAGCATTGAGAAAAAGGGGATTTAAGGATGACACAACCTGCATTGTGGTCGACATAATCCCACCAGACATCTCTCAAGAATCATCTCCTTCTCCTAAGAAACACAACAACTTCTTTAGATCTTTTCTCTTTAGAAGGAAATCAAACTTGTCTAACAAACTCTCCAAGAAACTCTCCACTGTTAGTATCGTTGAAGAGCTTTTCGAAGAAGGCTTTGCAATGCTAGCAGAAAGGTCAGTTCTTATTCTCCATCAAAGACTTGAACATAATCTCTTAGCAATGTTTCTTTTAATTTTCTTGCAGGTTAGGATCAGGTGATTGTTCTAAGGAACCAACAACAGGAGGTGGGATATTCACGTGTGCAATATGCCAACTAGACTTGGCTCCAAGTGAAGGCATATCAGTCCATGCGGGTTCAATCTTCTCCACGAGTCTAAAGCCCTGGCAAGGACCGTTCTTATGCACAGACTGTCGTGACAAAAAGGACGCAATGGAAGGGAAACGCCCAAGTGGAGTTAAAGTAATCTAAGATTAAAGATGGTATACTACTACCATATCTCACACACACTCTCTCTCTATTCATTCATTGTAATTATTTCTTCTTTGGTTCTTTGTTTATGAATAAATTTGAGTTGTTATGATTCTTTATGGTTCTAGTGTATTGTTTGGATTTGATTGGTATACGATTTGAAAAGTTTGTGTTCACACTGAAGCATAAAAACATATATATATATATATATAAGCTATGTTTTCTCTTTGCCATTCTGTGAAAAATGAGATGTTTCCAAGTGCTATATAAGTGTAATCATTTATAGAGGTGAATCCAACCTTATCGAAGAGCCGGCGAGCTAATCCATAATGGCAAAATCCACCATATGGTTTAGTTGGAAGTCTCCATCTCATATATATATGGCGTGGCCAGAGTTGTTTCTTCAAATCATCTTTGAAGATGGAGGTATCACAAGCCACATGCCACTACATTATCTTGCTGGAGCAGCTTTTAAAACCAAGACCATCAACTTTAATAACATAAGAAGAATCAAATAAAGAAACCGATGGGCAGCCATCTTATGAAAACACCAAAAAAAGTTGAACCAACTCTTTGGTCATAGTAGCAGAAGATATTGAATGTTATTGATTAAGATGCTCCTATGCTCTGTGTTACAATCAATATGGGACCAAAATAAGATGGTTTTGGGATTTTTCTGTTACCTGTAAAACGTATGTCTAACTGAGGAGACAGCCAAATAATCTCTGCATGTCCTCCTTGTATCTTGCTGTTACATCAGAACCGAGGGGGGGGGGGGGGGGGGGGGGGAACAATAAAAGATTCAAAGCGACATGTTGTGTTCTTCAGGGTTTGGAGTCAGGGCAAGGTAGTAGTTTCTTGACAGGTTATTCATGTAGTCTGTAAAACACATATATTATTCAGTTTCAGTTTCAGTTCATGCTTAATGCTTCGTTCGTTTCCTGCATCTCTTCGTTTCCACAAAGTCATCTCCCCATTCATCACCTTGTTCAGTCTCATGGCATATACCATAAACAACATTCTCTTCTTCCGTTTCACAAACACGTGGAAGAATGTTTTGATCACCAAGTTTTTTCTCCGCTAGTGAATAGTCTTCGAAGAGGCGTATACCCCATTTCTTTAACATGAACGTAGACTAACCACTATTACTTGCATGTAGTTGTACATCCACCTGATCGTAACTCAATTCATCTACACTAGCATTGTCTTTGCTTAGAGGAAAACGACAGTCTATTATAAACACATGGCCACCCTTCTGAGTTGTCCAAAAGCTATGTGGCTGTCCAAAAGATTCAAACATATTCCCAAATCTGCCTTTGAACCGACAAATCACATGGATATGGACTCCTTTGGTACCACTTGTGGGCATAGTGTCGAAACCAACCACAGTGCAAACCCTAACTCTGAAGAGAGGGTGCAAGAGAAAGAAGTGAGATAGAAGGATGGTCATAGAGGAGGAGGTTCCAGTAGCTTGGTCAGTGAGATAAGAAGGTACTTCTTCACTTGAAAACACTAGCTACAGTAAAACTATTTGTTGTTCAACTAGAGCTTCTTGATTCAACTTGAAGCAGTTTATGAATTTAAGCAGAATATTTGGTAGATAGTATCTTTGGACATTTCCTCCACATTTGGAATATCAGTCAAGCTAGTTTCAGTCAGTGTCCAACAACCTGAAAAGTCAACCTCCTCTAGATGTTTCAGTTTAGAAATGTTACGGGAAACATGCTTCAGGTTTCTGCATTCGCACATACTTATTAAGCTTAGATTACTGAAGTTCTCAATCCACCAAGGGACCTCGTCAATCCATGTTTTGGTTAGAAAAAACTCTGAGATGTTGGTCGAGATATCAAGAAAACTCCTCAACCGTAAGCAACTAGTAAGATCGAGTATATCAAGAGATTTGAGGTTGATGCCATTAAGAAGAGTCTCCAGGTTTATACAGTCTCTAATGCTCAAACTTTTCAGTTTATTGAGATTGGAAATGAAGAAGGAAGCTCCACCAAAGTTGGTATATCCGAGAGGTACAACCTCGTTAAAGAGGAAGACAACATGGTCATGAGGGGTTTAAGCGGTTGAAAAAAAACTATTAAAACTGTTATTTCTGTTAGAGAAAATTCTATACAAATACTTTAGCTAATTTTTAAAGTTTTTTAGAGTATGTCCAGAGTAAAATTGTAAAGTTGAGTTTTTTTCCAACCATACTCTATAAAATAGAATACTGAATAAAAATAAAAATATTACTACATTTATGAAAAAATGGAGTAAACTCATTTTAACTATTATAAAATAAAAAATAGAGTAGGGTTAAATTATTTTTTACTCAAAATTTCATTTTAAAATAAAATATTGAGTGAGGACTGAAGATACTCTAATACATAAATCTTTTTGCTATCTAGTTTAATACTTTAGTTAATTACTTTTTTCTAGCAATTTTAACCAAAATTATTAATAATTTTCACACAAAATTTATAAAATCTTCAAAATTCAAAAATAAATTTTTTTATCATTTTAATTTTAAAATTTAGGATAAAAGTAAAATTTTGGATAAAACTTTTTTAAAAAATATTAAATTTAATATCGGCTGACAAAAAAAAGCTGACAAAAAAATTATTGAATGTAATGAAAAAATAGTATTAAAAAAAAAATTAAATTTGATACTAAAGACAAATGTAAAATTAAACAATTTGATATATATATATATATAATCATCACTACACCCATCCACGTTATATAATAAGCATTTTCTATCAAAAACATTGATTAGTTACAAACATTAAAAAATTTATTAATCTCTAAGCCAATTTTTATTTATTTATGGACCATTAACTATTTTAATTGATACACCCATTGTTAAAATTGATAAGCATTTGTTTGTTGTTTTGTATTTGAGATAATGTTTTTTAAATATACGTGTCTAAATTTAAACAACATCCAATTTTTTAATATAGTTTCTTTTCGCATTTAGATATAAAAATATTCAATGTAATTTTATTACATTAATAAAGCTTTGAAAAGTAAATTTTGTTACAAAAATATAAAGAAATTCGCGAAGTGATAAAATTTATTAGACCATATGTTATTAAAATTCCACTATTCAAATTATAAAATAAATAAGGTTTACAATTTTAGTAAGAAATTTGAATTAATATAAAAATTTATAGCTGATTTTATCATTAAATATTATTATATATCATGTAATTTAATTATGGTGATAATTATATTTTTGTTATAAACATAATCTAGTTCAAATTAAAATGATGCTCGGTCCAAAATTTCAAAACCAGTCGATATGTTGTTGATTAGTTTGGACCAAACCGATTGATGTCACTAGTGGCAAACTATCTTAAATGGACCCAGAAAAAAAGACACGAGATTTGTATGATTTGGATTCTGCCCTCAGCCTTACGCTCCTTTGGCATATTTCCTTATTACTCAAATTTTCTAAAAGGACAAAAGATTAATTCTTCTACTTCGGGTTTGAAATTTGATTTCTAAAATACAAATAATATTTGCAGATTTACAGATTTGAAAATTTATCGAAAGTTTCATAAATATGGCTGCAGATTCAGCTATTTTGGTACAATTTGTTTTCGTATCGCTCAATTTGCGACCTACGATTTATGACTCATATCATATTTGAATATATGTTTGCGATGACATGCGATTATGATATGAAATATATGGTCAATTATTAGAGAAATACTTTAGAATAACACTATAAAAGTTCTAATCATAGAAATAGTTTACAAAAAAATATATATTAAAATGTTTTATTAAAAAATAAATAAACATTTATATTTATAGAATTAACTAATATAGATTTAGAATTTAGAGTTAATAGATAAAATTTTGGGGTTAGGATTTTAAATTTTTGAAAAATTAAAAATTTTGAAATAAAAAAAATAATTTGGATGATTTTTTTAAAGCTATTTGGATTATTTTTTTAAGATTGTTTTTATGTTAAAAACTTAAAAATAGACTATTTGAAATAATATTCCAATTATTATTTGTTATGTTACCGTAGATTTCTACCACTACAACATGTGATTAGTCACAAACAGCACAACAAACAATAATTTACGATCTGCATCTGCAACCTGCAATCAGTCGCAGGATCAATCGTACGATAACAAAGTGAGCAACAATCTGCATAAAGATTAACAAAACTCAATATGAAAGTCTCGATCTATGGTTGACCAGAAAATAATAGGATATGAACTAGTCTATATATATAAAGTAGAAGATACTCTCTTCTTAAGCCTCCACGTCACTTTGCTGCAATATTAGAGTGCCACGTCAGCCTCTTCCAAATACATATTTCTCGCCGTTGCTATGTATGCAAATTAGATGTTTGGTTTAAAATAAGTTTGTCAAATTTATCACTCTATTGGACTCGGTTTAAAATAAGTTTTCTATATAGGCCCATATGGTATATGGTTTTATCTTCTTCTTAACAAAACAAAGTTTACCGTGATGACCATTCAGATTCCCTTCCTTCTCTACTTAACGCTGCATAACGTCTGAGCCAGTCACTAATTCGTCACATTGAAAAACACATTTACTTGATTTACACCATTCTTTCAACAATCAAACTTTCATTTGCCTTCCCACTCCTCCAAGGTATCGAGCAAACCTTCACCAATAAATAAGGTTGTTTCTTCGACGCAATGTATCACTTCCACCAAAACAATCTTCACATATCTCTGAAGCCCAAACTTCATGACCACAAACATGTATCATTATATTAAACTTCTACATTAAAAAATCAGTCTCTTCATTTTCTGAGAAAACGTTCTGTTTTGTGGTTTGTTTTTTTGCTACTTCCTTTGTACTGCCTCTACTTTGACCAGTTTTGTTTGGATGTCCCATCTCCATCTCTATATATATTTGTCTTCCAATAATATGATCATTTGATAATTGTTTCTCTTGATGATTCCAGGCACCGAAAGAAAGAAAAAATCCAACTACAATCCTCTAAACCTGCCAAATCCAGGGATGGAACGTAGAAAAAGGTATTTTCCTATCAAATATCATCTTCTGTGACATCATATATTCTTTTGCTTACGTTGATCTTTTCATTTCTATATTCAACATAAGTGGAGCAAAAGCAGAAGGTTAAAGAGAATGGTGCTCTTTGATCAGGCAACTAACGCAAGCTTCAGTAGAAAGCTCCTATGTTCAAATTGATTAATCCTTCTATTCTCTCTGACCTGTCTCCGTGTATACTATCTCCACTTTTCAAGGTTTCTAACTTTACAGTGGATAAACTCTTACATCGTCTGTGTTTTTTTTTCCCTAGCTTCGAGAACCTTATTCAGTGGGGTTTGGATAGTTATCATTATCTTTGTATCAGTTACTGGTTCTCTTGCGATGGGTTTAATACCAATGATCAGTTATTAGTTATATTTTGTAAAAGCCTAACATCTTCAACTTTTTCCTCTTTGTGGTGTGCTTAGTTTAAAAAAAAAAAACCTTTGGATTAGTATATAACTCGATGGGTCTCGGTAACAGAGCCTTTGCGTCATTGCTCTTGACTATATGATCTTACTTTCAAATCTTTTGCTCACAGATGTTGTACTATGAAATTAATAAGCGTTTGGTCTCCTTCGTTTTCATTCAAACAAATACCATGATGAGCTAAGCTATTCCGTAGTGTAAGAGCGTGTACGGCTGCATGGTCAACCGAATCAAATATCTCATGGTAAGGACATTGATACTCTCTCTGATTGGTTGCTTGGATGTGACATGATATTGGATTGGGTGGAGCAGGAAGCTCAAGTGTCAGGGTGTCGTTCGATGTCTGAAGCACAGCGGTATCTGAGAATGAAGAGGAAGCGAGAGAACAAAGAGATATGGGGTCTAGACCTCCTATGCAAACGTCTTCAAGCAATGTGTGCGATTTGGATCTGACTGGTTTCAC
Organism: Sinapis alba; assembly: GCA_012274485.2. Classification (NCBI taxonomy): domain Eukaryota; kingdom Viridiplantae; phylum Streptophyta; class Magnoliopsida; order Brassicales; family Brassicaceae; genus Sinapis; species Sinapis alba. The sequence continues at coordinate 4,859 of MU106353.1, read as the reverse complement.
TTCACGGAGTTGCAATAGCTGTCTAAAATCGTAAGTGTTTGAGATACTAAATACGTCAAACAAACGTGATACGAGTTTTGTGTTGTAATTGAAAGAAGAGTTGTTTGTTTGTTTTAGCAGGAGAAGCGTATATGACTGTGCAACGAGGCAAAGTTGGATATGGTGGAGAAACAAAAAAAAAAGAGTTCATCTCCGACTTCTCCAAAGTCACCATCTTTCATTCAGTTTTTAAAAACATATAAATGTGTAACAGCTTTCAAAACTGTTAAAATTTTATCATCAAAAAGTTTCAATTCAAAGAAATCATAAAAAAATAAAATAAAAAGCAACTACGCAATAATGATTCACATATAACATAAAGTATTTAAAAAAATTAAAAAATAGTAACAAAATACTTTATTAAAACAAATAAAACTAGAAAAGCGCAACAGAGAAAAGTTGAAAATATGTAGAAATGTAACTATATCTAATATCAAAACTTACAATATAAACAATTAAACTTTTAGATCAAACATTGTGTTATATAATTAATCGACATCCCGCGCGTAGCGCGGGAAAACTACTAGTTGTAAAATAAATGAATTTGATTGCTCATAACAAAATTTGTTCATAATATAGCACATGATAAATAATACTCCCTCCGTTTTGAATTATTTGTCATTCTAGGTTTAATTTTTTGTCACAAATTAAGTGTCGTTTTCGCTTTTCAATGCAAAATTTATTAATAAGATTCTTCAATTTATTTTTCTATTGGTTGAAATATGGTTAGGTGTATAGGTAATTGTGTTTTTGTTTTGAAAATATACAAAATTATATGTTTTCTTAATATGTGTGCATAAACTCAGAACGACAAGTAATTCGAAACGGAGGGAGTACTAAAATTTTAAATGTTTTGATAATTGAAAATACCATTAGATGTCAAAATTTTAGTACTACCTCCGTTTCTGAAAGTATGATTTTTTGAATTTTATTTTTGTTCCATAAAAAAAAAATTTCTATATTTTAAGGTACTTTTATATATTTTTGAAAAAAATAATTGTGAATATTTGAATTGATTAAATTTTATTGGTGAATAGTTATTGAAAAGTGTATAACAAAATAAATGATAAATTAAATTATAAATATTTATTATATTTTTAATAAATATGAAAATACTATAAAATTTTACTTTTGGGAACTGAAGGAGTATTAGTTACAAATATGAATGGAATTTGTAAGTTTGCGACGTATGTGTTTTGATGGGGAACAATTTTGCATGAAACAAGTAAAGACATTGTTGAAGCAAAAGCTCAGAGTTCTTCTGCTTTATTATGAATAAAGCAAAAAGCTCATCTTCTCCTGCAGCGGAAATAATAAATCAAGAAACAAAAGTCTCGAGAATCGTTGAAAGGCCCCCACTTTTTTCTTTATTTACCAGATTGTCCCATCTTTCAAAATTGTGCAAAAGAATAATAAAAGAACGAAGGATGTTTGGGAAATTGTTAGAGATTGTATTCTTGGTTTAGGAGTAGTAATTATGAACATTAATCTTCTTCACATGACACAAAATCTATAGAGTTAACACGTGAGATCACAGGCACGCGTGTGGCAGAAGCAATATTACAACCGTTACGGGGAATATCAAAACCCTTTGACTCTCTTTAAAACCCTCTCTATACATACACTGGTCAAATCTGAATCGATCGTACGGTCCAGATTCCTCAGATATGGAAATAGCAAAGAAGGGTACATTAGTCATTTTATTAAATCTTTAATTTTTTGCGTTACATTACATAACCAGTACACAATAAATGCTTTAATTACGACCATACCACCTTCCTCTCAACGCTCTCTTCTTGAAACTCTCTCTATCTTTTCTTTCTTTATCTTCTTGTCTGTCTGCAAATTTGTCGGAGCGACAATGAAGAAACAGTTTTTATTCAACCAGCATTTGCTTATCTCTCTTCTCTTTCTCTGTTGTCTACTTTCTTCTTCTTCGAGCTCTGATTTAGAGGCTCTTCTAAACTTCAAATCCGCCGCTGATTCCACCGGAAAACTTTACTCATGGAACTCAACCACCGACCCGTGCAAATGGACCGGAGTCTCCTGCGTCGGAAACAGAGTTTCACGTCTCGTCCTCGAGAACCTCGAACTCACCGGGTCAATCACCTCACTCGTCTCGCTCACCGAGCTCCGAGTTCTCAGCCTCAAACGTAATCGCTTCTCCGGTCTAGTCCCTGACCTCTCGAAGCTCACAGCATTAAAGCTACTCTTCTTGTCGGAAAACCAATTCTCCGGAGAGTTTCCGGCGTCGGTTACTTCACTCACTCGTCTCTACCGCCTTGATCTCTCCTTCAACAACTTCTCCGGCGAGATTCCACCGACGCTAACCCATTTAACCCATCTCCTCACTCTCCGGTTAGAATCAAACCGGTTCTCCGGTCAGATACCAGACATCAATCTCTCGGATCTCCAAGATTTCAACGTCTCCGACAACAACTTGGTTGGACAGATACCAACATCCTTGTCGGAATTCCCAAGCTCCGTCTTCGGACAAAACCCATATCTCTGCGGAGCTCCATTGCTAAAATGCACAAAACTCTCAAACGACCCANTATTCTTTTGATTCACTTTTGATGTACACGTGTACGCGACACATAACGTACACAACCCAATTGTACACAAAACAGTAATCTTTATATATAGAAACATGCTTTTATTGGAAACAAGTTTTTATTGAACTTTTATCATCTAAGACAAACTTTCATCTAGAGCATGTTTCCATGTAAAAAAAAAGTTATTTTGTGTGAAATTTGGTGGTGTACACAATGCTCCGTGTATATGTGTACAACAAAGACGAATCAAAATATGTAAAAAACTGTACACATGTAAATGAATTGGTGGCTTCTTACTCAAAAATACCAAAATACATAACATACAAGATCGATTCATGATGATGATGGCGTAAATAACAATAGGTGTACACATGGTTTTGTATATTGTTCATATCTAATGATCTTATGATTTTTAGTATTTAATTTTAGTCATTTTAATTCATTTTATGATGCATTTTAATGTATTTTATGTATATGTGTCTTCAATTGCATTAATAGATGTTGGAGTTCATAACTGGTTCATTTTAGGCAATTTCATGAGTTTTGAACCAAAGTGAGATCATACCTAAGCGTGAGGTACCAATCTTGTAATATAAGAAAGGTTTGGAATACATGTTTAGAAGTTTGGGGTTAATTCACAAAGATTTTTATGCAATTTTCAAAGTCTAGGGTCAAACTGAGACCAACTAAAAAACTGAAGGACCAAATGCGCAAAACAAAGACAAATCACCATTGTCGCTCAAGCTGTCCTCTGTAACGTGAAGACTGAAGCGACGACGACTCTCGATGGCCACCATAGTGAATTTGTGACGAGGAAGAAGCTTCATGGTCGTGGATTGAGCTTCGATGTGGCTGTGAATCGAAAGGAGGAGACACGGCTAAGTTTTTGCAAAGGAAGAAGCTTGGTGGTGATGCTTTCATGGCTAATGATGAAGACATAGAGATGGGGGTGGTGACGGCAATGATGTTATTGCAGTGGTTTCGATCAGATTTTAGGGTTCAAATTAAGGGTGAAAGAGATAAAATCAGTGCATAGGAGTTTCGACGAAACTGTCGTTTCTGCCGCAATAAAACGTCATCGCTTTTGTTGTTGTCGTTTTTTTCTTTATCGTAGCTTCCATTGCAAAGTTTTTCATCATTGTTTTAATTACACAAATAATGGTAAAGTAGATAGAATATATGGTGGGTCCTATTAGTTGTGTTTAGTTATGCTTTAGTTAGGAAAAAAGAGAATAAGTTAAGAAAAAGTGTCTTAAGAGTAGAAAGTGTTCTATTGTGATATAAAAAGTCAGAAAGTGTCTATTTATGTAAATCACTCTTAAAAATATGAATGGAATTTGTAAGTTTGCGACGTATGTGTTTTGATGGGGAACAATTTTGCATGAAACAAGTAAAGACATTATTGAAGCAAAAGCTCATACTTCTTCTGCTTTATTATGAATAAAGCAAAAAAGCTCATCTTCTCCTGCAGCGAAAATAATAAATCAAGAAACAAAAGTCTCGAGAATCGTTGAAAGGCCCCCACTTTTCTCTTTATTTACCAGATTGTCCCATCTTTCAAAATTGTGCAAAAGAATAATAAAAGAACGAAGGATGTTTGGGAAATTGTTAGAGATTGTATTCTTGGTTTAGGAGGAGTAATTATGAACATTAATCTTCTTCACATGACACAAAATCCATAGAGTTAACACGTGAGATCACAGGCACGCGTGTGGCAGAAGCAATATTACAACCGTTACGGGGAATATCAAAACCCTTTGACTCTCTTTAAAACCCTCTCTATACATACACTGGTCAAATCTGAATCGATCGTACGGTCCAGATTTCTCAGATATAGAAATAGCAATGAAGGGTATTTTAGTCATTTAATTAAATCTTTAATTTTTTGCGTTACATTTTATAACCAGTACACAATAAAGGCTTTAATTACGACCATACCACCTTCCTCTCAACGCTCTCTTCTTGAAACTCTCTCTATCTTTTCTTTTTCTTTATCTTCTTGTCTGTCTGCAAATTTGTCGGAGCGACAATGGAGAAACTGTTTTTATTCAACCAGCATTTGCTTCTCTCTCTTCTCTTTCTCTGTTGTCTACTTTCTTCTTCTTCGAGCTCTGATTTAGAGGCTCTTCTAAACTTCAAATCCGCCGCTGATTCCACCGGAAAACTTTACTCATGGAACTCAACCACCGACCCGTGCAAATGGACCGGAGTCTCCTGCGTCGGAAACAGAGTTTCACGTCTCGTCCTCGAGAACCTCGAACTCAC